>JAFFST010052811.1:0-12953 GCA_022414735.1 Noturus placidus
CCCCCCCCCCCCCACTGTACATGCACTGTGCTGCTTGGATAATTGCATGAATGTGCACATGTACAGATATTTGTAATAAAGTGGCCAGTGAGGTGTATTTGTAGTGGTTGGAAAAGCAGGTCCTGCATAATACCTGGACCGGGCCCAACCATTTACAGAGCATATACACAAACCATGAAATTTAAACTGTAACCCATAATCAAACAGCAACTCATAACACTTTAATGCGATAATTAATGTTACATAACTATTTCGTCTCATTTCTTTTCTTTTTTTCCTTATGTGACATCTTAGAAAAACTTGCATAAATGAATGTTGCTAATAGCCAAAGACCCTCTGCATATCAGAAAATGTCTGTAATCAGCCACAAAACTTTTAGTGGGTGTGGAAGCTGTTACTGTGAAAATACAGCCGACCATACCATTTTTTATGAAAGTGAGGAATGTTTCCTTATTTGATGAGTTGCATGCAATGCACAGGTCATAGTTTTTATCAAATAGAATATTTCACACAGACAGGATCAGACCTGGGGACCCTGGAGCTTTGAGGCCACAACACCACTGTGCTGCCCCATGGTCAATTAGAAGTTCTAGTGATGTGGTGTGGAGAATGACTGACTAGATTCCTCAAAGAATCAGCTGAACTCTCCTTTATACACGTTAAGAATATGAATCATATGTCCCACCAACATGCATCATTGGTTGATTTTTAATATATAAGCATTTTATGTCAATAACATCTTTTGTCTTTACATCATGGAGTAAAATGTGCTTTGCCTGTTTATCACCTCTACAACATAGCTCAAGGATGTTGTCCATCCAACTATCCATCTTCAACCGCTTACTCCTTTTCAGCGTCACGGGGAACCTGGAGCCTATCCCAGGAGGCATTGGGCACAAGGCGGGGTACACCCTGGACAAGGTGCCAGTCCATCGCAGGGCACAATCACATTCACACTCCCATTCATACACTATAGACACTTTAGACACGCCAATCAGCCTAACATATTGTCTTTAGGTTTAATAGAGTCGTTGAATCAAATATTTATTTCTAAACTGTAAACCAAATGTATGGTTTCAGGAGATTATTAGTCTCCAACTTCACCATTTTAATAGTACCCTTTTGTGGAGAATCCTCAGCTTGCTGATGTGTGTTACAAGGCCAAGCACAAGTGGTCCAAGCTTAACATATAAAAATGTAATTTATTTAAATGTAGTACAAAATGTTACTAGTAAATATAAATTATTTATGCACTTGAATCTTCTTGACGGAATTAAATTAAAGGTACCAAGTTATACAATTGCTTTTTTATTACATACAAACAACATTTATATACTTAAGCTTTGTTGTAAAAATTAATGTATTATGAGTTTAATTTTAAGAGAGCCTAATTTTTAAGACATCCATCCATCCTCAACCGCTTATCCGTAATCGGGTCGTGGGGGTAGCAGCTCCAGCAAGAAACCCCAAACTTCCTTTTCCTGAGCAACATTAACCAGCTCTGACTGGGGGATCACGAGGCGTTCCCAGGTATATATAGTCTTTCCACCTAGTCCTGGGTCTTCCCCGAGGTCTCCTCCCAGTTGGATGTGCCTGGAATACCTCCCTAGGGAGGCGCCCAGGGGGCATCCTTACCAGGTGCCCGAACCACCTCAACTGACTCCTTTCAACGCAAAGGAGCAGCGGCTCTACTCTGAGTTCCTCTCGGATAGCCGAGCTTCTCACCCTATCCCTAAGGGAGAGGCCAGCCACCCTCCTGAGAAAACCCATTTCGGCCGCTTGTACCCGCGATCTAGTTCTTTCGGTCATTACCCAACCTTCATGACCATAGGTCAGGGTAGGAACGAAAATTGCCTGGTAGATCGAGAGTTTTGCCTTCTGGCTCAACTCTCTTTTCGTCACAACGGTACGGTAAAGCGTTTTCAATACCGCACCCGCTGCTCCGATTCTCCGATGGAGTGCCTACTCCGGGTAGGGAATGAGAACATAACCCAAGTGAAGGAGTTCAAGTACCTCGGGGTCTTGTTCACGAGTGAGGGGACATGGGAGCGGGAAATTTGCCGGAGAATCGGAGCAGCGGGTGCGGTAATTTTTAAGACAACTTTTTGTTAATTAATGAAAGAAAAAAACTTTATTATGAAATTTTTCTTTGGAAACATACTGAAGGTCTATTTGTATGAAAGTAGACTTTAGGGGAAACGTACTAAAAGCTCTGATGGAAGAGTTGGTCAAGTCTGAAGTGCATAATTTGATCCACCGTCATTACTTGTTTGTAAGGCTGTTACTAGCAGTAGAGTGTGAGTAAGTTTTTCTGTGTCCACCCAGGCCCTATAGAGGGAACTGGAGCGGTCACTTTGGGGGAATTTAATGAACTGAAAGACATACAGATTAAGCATTGTGGCAACCAGTCCAATAGAAATGCACTTTGCATTTCTGGGCATTGATGTTTGTTAATAATGTTTTTAATGTAGAGCTGCAACAACTAATCGATAAAATTGACAATCGATTATGAAAATCGTTGTCAACGTATCTCGTTATCGATTAGTTGATCTGTGTGCGGTACATTTACTCATTACTCGTTGCACTATGCATTGTGTCTCTAGTATATGAAATTTTAGAAAGGTAATATAATCTAAAATGGAACATGAGTCATTTTTTTACTAACTGGAAGTATAAGCTGCTTCCGAGTCGATGGCGCATGACGTAATACGCATGCAATGTGACACCGTTAGCTTTATCCTAATACCCAGAGTCGCCGACAATGACTTTCTTCAGTTTGCTGTTTATCTTTTATTCCCAACATTACCTCAGTCACCATCAGACGGAGCCGAAATCATCACGGGATTGAGGAAGAAAGTGTGCCAGCCAGAAATCCAGTAAGCCAGTAAGAATGCCAGCCAAAAGGCCAGCCAGCTAGCCCAAAAGTTAGCCAGCTAAAACGTCAGCCAGCCAAAAAGCCAGTCAGCCAAAAGCCAGCCAGCAAAAAAACACCAGCTAGTTTATTGTTTCTTTTATTCTCAACATAGCCGAAATCGTCATGGGACTGTGGAAGAAACTGTTCCATCCACCCAACCGGACGACAGGCCATAAAGCCAGCCAGCCAAACAGCCAGCCAGCCAAATAACCGGCCAAAAAGCCAGTAAGCCAGCTGGCCGGCCACCTAGCCAAATAACTGGCCAATCGGCCAGCCAACCAGTCAGCCAGCCAGCCAAAAATGCCAGCCAGCCAGCCAAAAATGCCAGCCACCCAGTCAGCCAAAAGGCCAGCCGGTCAGCCAGCCAACCAAAAAGCCAGCCAGCCAAAAACCACCCAGTCAGCCCATAAGCCAGTCTGCCAAATGGCCTGCCCAGAGGCCAGCCAGCCAGTCAGCCCAAAAGCCAGTCAGCAAGCATCAGCATAAGTCAGCCAGCCAGCCTAAAAGCCAGGCAGTCAGCCAGCCAGACCACCAACCCAGCCAAAAAGTGAGCCAGCCTGCCCAAATGCCAGTCAGCCAAAAAGACCAGTCAGCCAAATGGCTGGCCAGCCAGTCAGTCCAAAAGCCCACTAGCATGCATCACCATAACAGTCAGCCAAAATGCCAAACAAAAAAAGCCAGGGAGCCCAAACGGCAGCGAGCAAGCCAGCCAAATAGTCAGCCAGCCAAAAGGCCAGCCAGCCAGCTAGCCTGCTAAAAAGCCAGCAGGCCATAACGCCAGCCTGCCAGCCACAAAGCCAGCCAGCCATCCAGCCAGTCACACAGTTACTATTAATGAATAGTAATGAATAATTAGAATTAAACAATTACTATTACTATTACTTAAAAAGTTAATTATAAGGAACCTGGAGGAAACTTGCACAGACATGGAGAGAACTTGTGAAAAGCCACAAAGACAGTAACTTGAGCTCAGGATTGAACTGGTGACCCTGGAGCTGTGAGGCAATAATGATAACCACTGTGCCACTCCTGTTATGCAATATACTGGCTGGGTCACCGTGCTCCCGGTGTCCCCTCAACCCACACTGTCAGGGTGGGGGCATTCGGCGGCTGCGGTTAATCAAGGGCGCACCCTGCTAGCCACGGCTTTTGAATCGGCTTGGCGGGCTCCAACTCCGGTTCCGTGGGCATGGGTTCGTGCATGGGGGTCACACAGATGTGTGAACTCCGGCGGGTCCTCCAGATGCTGGGACGGTGCATGCACCCATACGGCGTGTCAATCAGGGTTTGGTAATGCCCTCATGAAACGGTCCATGGCCACCTTTTAGGCCACCTCCGTGGCAGTATGCACATCTGGCAGGAGCCACCTTTTAGTTATACGGACGAGGGCGTTCAGCTGTCCGCACGGTCGGGCCCCCGACCGATATGCCCAGCGATGGACTTCTGTTGCGGCCTGTGTGGGGGGGTTCGCCCACACCACTCAGGACTCCCTTTTTCATCCCTGTAGTTAGCAGCTTCCTCTGGCGCATAGTAGGCGGTCAACGCCTAGTAGGCGAGCATAGTAGGTGTTGAACGCCTCTCCTGTGAGCAGTGGGCCGAGGGCGCGGGGCCGGTCTTCCTGGTCCCAATCCACGTGGTGGGCGATACTCTCAAAGGCTCAAAGTAAGCCCCGAGATCTTCCTCGGGAGAGAGAGGGGGAAGCAGGCGGCGGATCTTGCGGCCTGGATCAGGGAGGGGCATGGAGGCAGCGGGGGCTTTGGTCCTCAGCGCAACCAGCTCCTGGGTTGCGACTTGTAGGCTTACGGTGAGCTGCTGTGTAACATTTTGTTGCTGGATACTGACCTCCAGCAGGTGTTGTAATGTAGCATCCATGTCTCTTTGTTTTTTTTTTTTTTTTTTGCTTTTTTTGTGGGTGGTTCTGTGCTTATACCCGTATCCTCCCACCAGTGTAGCGAAACCAGCCCATGAGGGGCAGAGCACAGACATGCGGAAGACGATGGATGCAGTGATCAAGGGGGTTAGCTTTATTTATGTGCTCTTACTCGGGAGGTGTCGAGTATGAGGAGGTGCGCAGGGGTGTGAATGAGTGAGGGTTTGTGGCAGCGCTCTCCAGGGCGTGTCTTGACTTCCTAGAAACGTGAGGGCTTCTCGTGACATCGGTAGACTGGTGAGCTCACTACGCAGCCTTCTAAAATTAGAGACACAGAGAGTGAGAGAGAGATTAGAAAAGAAAATGCCGATGTCTGGCTATCGGCTAGATCAGTAAGAAGCGACGCGCACATGTCATGCGAGCTATTACTCAACCCCCCACGGCAGGAAGCGTGTCCTGTTATACTCTTCCCCTGTCTGCTGAGTGGTGGAATTCTTGCAACCGACTCTCCAATTGCCGGCCAGGGTTGTGTTGGCGGCTCCACCGCATAGTGAAGAGTCCTCCGAGTGTCGCCGGGCTTGACGCCAGGCTGTCCGTTTCGTGTCCGTGCGGCAGTCGGTGAAGGAGCGACTTTCCTGCCATGCGCGCTGGCTGTCGGTCCGTTGTGACAGTGGCAATACACTCTTTACTTGAGACATTAGGTAGTAGTAGGTATGATAATTGTGTATAATGAAGCTAATTCCAGAATACACAAAAGATTTATGGTTGATATTGGGCAATGCATTAAGGCCCAAATCTAGCCATTCTATAAAATGCAATTTGTGACACTAGGATTTTAATGTAGTTTTTAAGCTTCCAGTTAGTTTTTAAGCTTCCAGTGGAATTAAATAAAATAATAAATAAATTTGTATTCCAACATTTTTCTTCGAAGCAAATAAAAATTTAAAACTGAATTGATTATAGCAAGATTTATAATATTAAAAAAAAAATAAATTAGTGCCACCGATCACCCCTCCCTGTGTAGTGTCATGTACCTACTGCCTTCAATCCTTGCAAGGATTCTTCCCGACCTGAAGAATCCTGCTGTATACAATGAGCTGATGAGGATTTTGACGCAGCATGTCAGTGAGTAGATTTCTACCTGGAGGTCTTATTTGGTGACATGGAGGAAATACACCTTCTCAATGCTGAGTCTCCTCTGATGTTCCACAAGACTGAGTCCTCTTCTGTTCTCCCTCTATACACACTTACTCACTGAGGCCATATCATTACACGGGTTTTCATACCACTGCCATGCTGATGACACTCAACCCACACGCAAAACTTCCCCACATGTTCACCTGAAGCAGTCACCTGTGTGTCTGTGTTCTGCCATCGCTGACTGAATTCCTTACAAAATACATAAAACTTACACTATAACAAAGATGCATGAAAGTCACGGCGGAGTAGTAATAAAAAAATTAGATAGAGCTAGCCCTCCTTGTGTGTTAAGTTTACAGAGGTGATGTTTGGAAATCCTATGGGCTTTATATGCCCAGATGAAAGGAACTAGGATAGGATCCAATTTTTAAAAAAAGGATTTAGGCAGAAATACAGGAATGCTTTGCACAATGTATAAAAATTGTGTGAGAAATATCTTAATTTCATTCACCCTACCCAGAAGAGACCTAGGAAGTGTTCTCCAGAACTTGACCATGTATTTAAGCTTCGATCACAGGTGTTGAAAATTGGCCTTTACCAAATTGGTAAACTTTATCACCTCGATTCCCAAGTATGTGAATTGTTCTGATGAAATATTAAAGGGCAAGTGATAAAGCTATGAGGAATCTTTGATAGCAACATTACCGCACTTTCCCAATTAATTTTGTATCCTGCAACCTTACCACAGGAATGAATCAAATTAAGGATATTTGGAATGCTAGTTTTGGGCTCTGAATTATAAAGATTATGTAATCTGCATTAGGGCTGCAACTAATGATTATTTTAATAATCCATTAGTTGGCCTATTTTTTTGATTAATCGTATGGAGGGCAAACTCTCTGTACCCTTTTTTTGGTTATTTAAAATAAAATCCACAAACTGAGTGTTACAAATATAAATTTAAGACTAAAACTTTACACAACTGTCTAATTATATAATACTGAAAAGAACCCAATTCACACAGCCACACACCAAAATATACTGTATGTTATTAATCTAGGACTGTAGTTTAATTCAGTGCTTTTTTGCATCCATAAAAAATAATGCATAAATACTTTATGTACTCTATTACTATAATAACTATATATTATTGAAGTATTTTATAATACATATATAAATTTTTTTTATTAAAAGTAAGTACACCCCTCACATTTTTCTAAATATTTAATTATATCTTTTCATGTGATGTGTGTAAAAATTACTTATAATAAACAAGAGATCCTGTAGGATTAGTATGCAAGTTTATTAGGGGTCACTGACAAACTGACCAAGAAGGAATATCATATCATATGTAATTTTATGGAGAATTTACAAGGCTCGTAGGGCTGAAGTCCTCCTGAGTATTAAAAGGGGAGAATGGATGATAAAATGGGGTACGCCCAGGGTATGGATACCCAGACGAGGGGTAACTGGGAGGAGAAAATAGCGGATCAGGACTAGGGAAAAACGGAAGAAGGTCAGAACCCAGATCAGAGAAAGGGACATCATCCGTCTGTGTAGAAGCATCCACACATACAAGCGCAGGAAGAATTCTATACTTGAAGGCTGGAGGAAATCCCGCATTGCCATTTCCAGTTTTAGAGGAGGTGTGAAGAACCTCGAAGAGCATTGTGATGTCAGCAACGAGATGTGCGATTTGATAGCGTGTGTTGAGGTCCAGATCCAGCCCCTCGATTAACGGGAAAAAGTGAAAGGGTGGGCACCTATGATTAAACAAATTATAGAGGGAGATTGATGAATGAAATTCAAATAATGGGTGCTAAACACAAGAGAGAGGATAGGGCCACGCACGCATTTAGGAAACACACACACATTACAATTTACATACACATACACGTTCCAAGATGGCAGCGCGCACAGCTGCGGTGGCTTACGGCTCTCCCTTTCAGTGCTATTCTTTGTTGTTTTTCTACTACTTCTTTATTACTTGTTTGTGTACTATTTGTTCTGCGTACATTCGCTACACAAGCCAGAACCTTATGGACATTGGGAACCAGCATTCAATACCTATTTCGGAAGCCTTTCACCAAACGCACAACATCCCAGATGACATAGCGATATTGCCGGGCTCTCCGTGGATTGTTGTCGGCTCTAGGAGGTGGCGCATGCGGAGGAAGGAGAAGAAACAGAAGCGGGGATGCAGGTCCGGTGTTATGCTAAGGCTGAGGAAACGACCACACAAGCCACCTCTACCAAACCTGTATCTCTCTAATGCCAGATCCCTAGTGCATAAGATAGACGACTTGTAATTACAATTAGCTGGAAACCGCTACGTTCGTGATTGTTGTGTTGTAATTATTACTGTAACCTGGCTTCATCCGAGGATACCCGATGCTAGCATGCAGCTAGCAGGCCGCGCTATGCTCTGCTGGGATAGGTCGGAGAACTCTGGTAAGAGCAGAGGGGGTGGGCTCTATATGTTTGTGCATGAGAACTGGTGTAATAACGGAACAATGATAGGCAAACACTGTTCTCCTGACCTCGAGTACATGTCTGTAAGATGTCTGCCTTTTTTTCTACTGAGAGAGCTAACCGTAGTGATTATCACTGCTGTGTATATTGCACCTGACGCCAATGTGAACACGGCAATCTCTCTCCTGCTGAACACCATAAACGAACAGCAGAGGGCTTACCCCGACGGTGTTCACATAACTACAGGAGATTTTAATAAGGCAAACTTAAAGACTGTACTCCTGAAATTTTATCAACACGTGAAGTGTTTTACCAGAGGGGAGAACACTCTGGATCATGTTTACTCCAACATTAAGCATACGTACAGAGCCACACCTCTCCCCCACCTCGGCCAATCAGACCATCTCTCCTTCTTGCTCTCCCCAGCCTACAAACCCCTCAGACACAGCACCACACCCATCATAAAGTCTGTTACCATCTGGCCTGATGATGCAATGTCCAAACTTCAGGACTGCTTCAGACAGACAGACTGGGATCTATTTGAACACCAGGACCTATAAACACTCACAGGAACAGTACTGGACTATATCAAGTTTTGTAAGAAATGTGACTGTGGACAAAAACATTTGGGGTTTTCCAAACCAAAAACCTTGGATAACCAACCAGGTCCGTACACTCCTCAGAGCCCGCGACGCTGCCTTCAGGTCTCAAAAGCTCTCTATAAAACTGCCCGCAGCAACCTGAAAGGTGGTATTAGAGAAGGTGAGGTGAGGTGTGGCAGGGAATACAAATATTACCAACTACAGAGGCCGTGATGTTGCAACAGGAGACGTGAGTGTGATGCTAGCAGAAGAGCTAAAAGATCACAACAGCAGCACTCATCTGCTCCAGCCTTGCCTCCACCATCATCAAGCTCCTGTACCGGTCAAGTCCTGCCTACATCCCCCCTGGGTTCCTGCACCAC
The DNA here is from genome assembly GCA_022414735.1 of Noturus placidus. Classification (NCBI taxonomy): domain Eukaryota; kingdom Metazoa; phylum Chordata; class Actinopteri; order Siluriformes; family Ictaluridae; genus Noturus; species Noturus placidus. The sequence continues at coordinate 9,361 of JAFFST010052811.1, forward strand.
TATACTTACTGTGAGGAAACACGATGTCAGAAGGATGTTTCTGACGGTGAACCCCAGGAAGGCTGCTGGCCCAGAAGGAGTATGATGTATTTAAAATATACATAAAATAAACACAAGGGTCACAGACAAACTGACCAAACATGACCATCATATGAGGTTCAGTTCAGAGCACAAAGAAGAGAAAAGTTACATCATCCATCTGTGTAAATGCATCAACACACTCAAGGACAAATGTGCATAAACATGGAACACACACATACAGAAGGAAAATTAAAACATTAAGAATAGTAATAAGAATATAAAATATTATAAAGATAATATATGGATATCATGAAGTATGGAATCGGTATAACCATATTTAAAACAGAAATGTAGAGCAATTAAATAAATAAATCAGAGATACCGAAAGAACTGGATCAAAGTGCACTCACATGATTAAGACCTCGGATTGTTATGGTTTAAGGATTGTTTACGTTTCTATGGAAAATCAAACCAGCTGGGTCGGAAAACTATGGTATTGCGATAAGGGACTTGTTGTGTTCTATGGGAAAGTCCCGAAAAGGGGAGGTATATAAGAGCTCCCTTATCTGTACTGAGAGGAATCATGACTGAGAGCTCTCATTCATGTGAATTCCGGAGGGTTGAACAGAACGAATAAAATGGGCCCTTGCTTTTTTCCTCACCTACTGGCCTGTTGTCTTATTTGTTCTTCAGTCTGCAATTGAATATGAGTATTTCTTCCTAGAATAATTTCTGTGTGTCTTTGGGTAATTTTGGGTAAATAGGCAAAATTTTAGACACCACAAGTACCTGATAAGGTGCTTAGATCGTGTGCCCACCAGCTCGCCCACATCTTTGCCAGAATCTTCAATCGCTCTTTGGCCCAAGGAGTCATCCCACCCTGCCTAAGATCAGCCACAATCAAAGAAGTCTCCCACCACCAATCTAAAAGACTTCCGTCCTGTGGCCCTCACTCCAGTTATTATGAAGTGCTTCGAGAGATTGGTCCTTCAGCATATTAAGGTATACCTCCCCCCAGACTTTTAACCTCATCAGTTTGCATATCGCGCAAACCGATCCACAGAGGATGCTATCGCCGTAGCTCTCCACTCTGTGTTGACTCATCTAGAGCAGCAGCAGAGCTACGTCCGGATGCGGTTTGTGGATTACAGTTCGGCCTTGAATACAATCATCCCAGAAATCCTCAACACCAAATTGGTTGCTCTCGGCCTCCCCCCACACACATGTGCCTGGATAAAGGACTTCTTCACCAACCTCACCGACCTCAGACAGTGAGACTTGGACCCAACCTCTCCTCCACTCGCATGTTGAGCACGGGTTCCCACAGGGCTGTGTCCTGTACTGTCTCTACACCTACGATTGTAGCCCGTTACACGACAACAACCTTATCGTCAAGTTTGCTGACGACACCACAGTGGTCGGACTCATTTCAAAGGGAGACGAAGCAGCCTACAGAGAGCAGGTCCTGAACTTAGCAGCCTGGTGTTCAGAGAACAATCTGGCTCTAAACACCAAGAAAACCAAGGAGATCATTGTGGACTTCAGGAAGCACAACACTGAGCTAGCTTCTCTTTACATCAATGGTGAGTGTGTGGAGAGGGTTCACACCTTCCGGTTTCTTGATGTTATCTGACATCTCCTGGACAGACAACATCACTGGGATTATTCAGAAGGCTCAAACATGGCTACACTTCCTGAGGGTCCTCAGGAAGTACAATTTGGATTCAAATCTGCTACTGACTTTCTATCGCTCGTCCGTTCAGAGCCTGCTGACCTACCACGTTATGGTATGGTACGGAAGCTGCACCATAGCAGACAGGGAGAGGCTTCAGAGAGTAATAAGAGCAGCACAGAAGATCATTGGCTGCCCTCTCCCCTCCCTCACTGATATTTACACCTCCCGTTGCCTCAGCAGAGGAAAAACCATCATTAAGGACAGCTTCCACCCTGGCTAGAAGGTTTTTTGTTTTTTTGTTTTCTATGGAATATTCCTGAACCGGTTAGGTATAAATAGATCTCTTGTATCTGTACTGATCGGAATCTCGTCTAACATACAGTATCTCACAAAAGTGAGTACACCCATCACATTTTTGTAAATACTTATTCTTTTGTAAATACTTATTCTTTTAAATATTATATCTTTTAATGTGACAACACTGAAGAAATGACACTTTGCTACAATGTAAAGTAGTGAGTGTACAGCTTGGGTAACAGTGTAAATTTGCTGTCCCCTTCAAATAACTCAACACACAGCCATTAATGTCTAAACCGCTGGCAACAAAAGTGAGTACACCCCTAAGTGAAAATGTCCAAATTGGGCCTAATTAGCCATTTTCCCTCCCCAGTGTCATGTGACTTGTTAGTGTTACAAGGTCTCAGGTGTGAATGGGGAGCAGGTGTATTAAATTTGGTGTCATCGCTCTCAGAACTCCTTCATACTGGTCACTGGAAGTTCAACATGGCACCTCATGGCAAAGAACTCTGTGAGGATCTGAAAAAAAGAATTGTTGCTCTACATAAAGATGGCCTAGGCTATAAGAATATTGCCAAGACCCTGACACTGAGCTGCAGAACGGTCGCTAAGACCATACAGTGGTTTAACAGGACAGGTTCCCCTCAGAACAGTCCTCGCCATGTCCGACCAAAGAAGTTGAGTGCTCGTGCTCAGGGTCATATCCAGAGGTTGTCTTTGGAAAATAGATGTATGAGTGCTGCCAGCATTGCTGCAGAGGTTGAAGGGGTGGGGGGTCAGCTTGTCAGTGCTCAGACCATACGCCGCACACTGCATCAAATTGGTCTGCATGGCTGTCATCCCAGAAGGAAGCTTCATGTTATGATGCACAAGAGCTTCAAACAGATTGCTGAAGACAAACAGACTAAGAACATGGACTACTGGAACCATGTCCTGTGGTTTGATCAGACCGAGATAAACTTATTTGATTCAGATGGTGTCAAGCGTGTGTCGTGCCAACCAGGTGAGGAATATAAAGACAAGTGTGTCTTGCCTACAGTCAAGCATGGTGGTGGGAGTGTCATAGTCTGGGGCTGCATGAGTGCTGTCGGCACTGGGGAGCTACAGTTCATTGAGGGGACCATGAATGCCAACATGTACTGTGACATACCGTTTGAAGACTTGGCCGCATGACCTACTGAAGCAGAGCATGATCAGTATGCAGTGTTCCAGCATGATAACGACCACAAATACACCTCCAAGAAGACCACTGCCTTGCTAAAGAATTTGAGGGTGAAGGTGATATGCTTGGCCAGTCCGTCTCCGGACCTAAACTCTATTGAGCATCTGTGGGGGATCCTCAAACGGAAGGTGGAGGAGCACGAGGTCTCTAACATCCACCAGCTCCGTGATGTCATCATGGAGGAGTGGAAGAGGACTCCAGTGGCAACCTGTGAAGCTCTGGTGAACTCCATGCCCAAGAGGGTTAAGGCAGTGCTGGAAAATAATGGTGGCCACACAAAATATTGACACGTTGGGCCAAATTTGGACATTTTCACTTAGGGGTGTACTCACTTTTGTTGCCAACGGTTTAGACATTAATGGCTGTGTGTTGAGTTAT
>JAFFST010052811.1:12973-44313 GCA_022414735.1 Noturus placidus
ACAAGCTGTACACTCGCTACTTTACATTGTAGCACAGTGTCATTTCTTCAGTGTTGTCACATGAAAAGATTTCATCAAATATTTACAAAAATGTGAGGGGTGTACTCACTTTTGTGAGATACTGTATATACACAATTTTATATTATCTAATAGTATTTATGCGTTATTTTTATGGATGCACAAAAAGCACTGAATTAAACTACAATTCTAAATTAATAATAAAATCTCACTTTCACTGCAGCTTGGTCATAGTGTTTTGATTAGACATTACCGATCTTACGCGCGCTCCCATTGCGAGTGAGGAGCAATGCAGCCTCGTTACTAATAGATCACTTCCGTTATAATAAATGACAGAAGTTACACTGCAAGCGCACAAAAACACCATATAATGACAATAAACTGGACACAGTGGTCATCCATCACTGTTGTGCTTCCCTGCTTCACAAACTCTGCTTTGTAATGTTTGCAGGTTACAGTCTTCTACACTGTATTTAATTTAAAATGCTCCAATGCCTTAGAAAACTTGGAGGTCGCACACTTTCTTCTTGAGTCACTGGACGAGTACTCCTACGTCTGGTGGTGTCTGAGGTCATGTTGGACAAACATTAAACTGAAGAAAGACATTGTCTGTGACTCTGGGTATCTGCTAAAGCTAGCGGCATCACATATCACATACGTGCATATGACCTCATGTGCCACTGACTAGGAAACAGTTTATACTACCGGTTAGTAAAAATAAAAATCCAGCTAGTGTTCCATTTGAGATGATATTACCCTTCTAAAATTCACAACTTTAGAAATTACTCTCTGGAGCATGCTTTCGGAATAGAAGTAAAATGTGAAAATGAGTAAAATGAGTCATTGAAAACGATTTTCATAATTGATTTTTGCGATTAGTTGTTGCAGGTCTAATCTGCATATAATGCTAAATTATTACCGGTCTCTCTTGTTTTGTAGCTTTTAATACCAGAATGGGCTCTAATAGCCTCATCCAAGAGTTAAACTGCTAATGCAAACAAAAGAGTTGACAACAAGCAACCTTGTGTTGTACCTCTATGTAATTCAAATCGAGTGGATATTGTTTGGTTTCTGTGGATTCTTGCACACGGACTAGAGTACAACTTCATCCACATAATTAAGTGATCTCCAAGATTAAACTTATTCAACAATGCAAATAGATCCTGCACCAAGCCCCTGGAAGAGCACATGATGTTGAAAAGAGGACTAAGATTAGAAGAGTTAGGCTTCGGTATAAATTCAGTTTGATCTGGTTCCACTATGTTTCCAATTACAGCGTTTAATCTTCATGCCAAAGTTTTTCAATAATTATTTTTTATCTGTATTCAGGAGTGAGATCAGCCTATAAGAACCCACTTCCTTCCTTTTTTGTGGACTACAATCTACACGACATCTCTAGGGCAGGTGATTGAGTCTCATGGCCTCTCATATCATTGCTATACTGATGACACCCAGCTCTAATTGTCCTTCTAGCCTGATGATCCATCTGTCTCTGCACGCATCTCTGCTTGTCTGTCTGACATCTCAGCCTGGATGAAGGAACACCACCCTAAGCTCAACCTGGCAAAATCTGAGCTTCTCGTCATCCCAGCCTGTCCCGCAATCAACCACAACCACACTCAAACAGACCAGGATGGCCAGGAACCTTGGGGTGACTCTTGATGACAGCTTGACCTTTACAGACCACATCTCAACAACTGCACGGTCCTGTAGATTCATCCTGTTCAACATCAAGAAAATCAGACACTACCTCACTGAACAGGCTACACAGATACTAGTCCAGGCTCTTGTTATCTCAAAACTGGACTACTGCAACTCTACTTTCGGGCCTCCCAGCCAGCTCCATCAGACCCCTTCAGATGATTCAGAATGCTGCAGCACGCTTGGTCTTCAACCAGCCCAAAAGAACCCATGTCACACCCCTCTTCATCTCCCTCCACTGGCTTCCTGTAACTGCCCGCATCAAATTCAAGGCCTTGATGCTCACGTACAAGACCCTGTCTGGAACAGCACCCTCCTACCTCAACTCTCTCCTGAAGGCTTACGTTCCCTCATGCAATCTGCGATCGATTAGCGACCGACGTTTAGTAGTCTCTACTCAGCGTGGCACAAGGTCCCTTTCCAAAACCTTCACACCAACTGTTCCTCAGTGGTGGAATGAATTTCCAACCTCAATCAGGGCTGCAGATTCACTGACCATCTTCAAGAAACAGCTAAAGACCCACCTCTTCTGTCAACACCTAACCAACTCATTAAAATAAATAAATAAATAAATAAATAAATAAATAAGCACTTGCACCTCTACTCCAGGCACGTTGCTTCTTCTGGAACTCAATTAAGGGATATTGTATAGTGGCATTACTTGTATTGTTCTCTGCTTGATATCACTTTGCTTGTATCTCTCATTTTTAAGTCGCTTTGGATAAAAGCGTCTGCTAAGTGAATAAATGTAAATGTACAATAATAATTGCCTCATCTAAAAAGGGTGGCAGAGACTGATCTATAAACGCCTGATTGTAAACCTTATTTAAATTTGGTAATAGCAGTTCATTATATACATTATACAATTCACTACACAATCCATCGAACCAGGAGTTTTACAGCCTTTTAGAGATTTTACAGTGTCCGATATTTCTTTAGTAGTAATTTCTGCAAATAACTTGTTACCCTGTTCTTGATTTAACCAGGGCAGATTCTGTTGGTCCAGAAACTGAGCCAAAATTATAGGACCTATACTTCCCTTAGATGAGTACAGCTATTCATAAATTGTCTGGAAGCTGCTATTTATATCCCCAACAAGAGAGAAGTTCTCCTGTGCCTGATTTAATTTTGTATGATCAGACACTGTTTCCAGAGTTTCCAAGCTAAAGGTTTAAGGTTTATCACCGAATTCAAAATATTCTTGCTTTACATATATATTGAAAAGATTTTGAAATTTTAGAAGAGATTAAAAAAAAACAACCTTATATTAAAGTGCACAAATTTTCTGAAAATTTTCAATACATGGCTCTCTCCATATTCTCCATTTCTCAAACTTCTCTCTACTTCAATTCAATTGTATTTGTATAGCGCTTTTTACAACAAACATTGTCTCAAAGCAGCTTTACAGAAATAACACCATGGTATACAGATATTAAAGGTGTGAATTTATCCCAACTGAGCAAGCCACTGAGTGGCGAGAGTGGCAAGGAAAAACTCCCTAAGATGTTAAGAGGAAGAAACCTTGAGAGGAACCAGATTCAGAAGGGAACCCATCCTCATCTGGGTAACAACAGATAGTGTGAAAAAGTTCATTATTGATTTATTTGAAATCTATATTTCTCAGAAGAAGCCGTAGTCCCAGCAGTCTGGAATTGGAGTAGATGAGAAATCCACCCAGAAGCAGGACACCCGAGACAGCTCACGCAGGTCCAGGAGAGCAGAATGGACCAGGATCTTCCAGTATCTTCATAAGATCATGTGTAGCTCAAGAGAGGGAGAGAAAAGATTGTTAGGACTGGGAATTAGCATAATAGAAGGTCTAGTTAGGGTAGGCTTGATTGAACAAATACGTTTTAAGCCTAGACTTAAACACTGAGACTGTGTCTGAGTCCCGAACACTAATTGGAAGACTGTTCCATAACTGTGGAGCTCTATGAGTGAAAGCTCTTCCCCCTGCTGTAGCTTTCATTATTCGAGGTACCGTCAAATAACCTGCATCTGTTGATCTAAGTGGGCATGGCGGATCATAAAGACTAAAATATCGCTTAAATACTGTGGCACGAGACCATTTAGTGCTTTGTAGGTAAGTAATAGTATTTTATAATCAATGCATGATTTCACTGGGGGCCAATGCAGTGTGGATAAGATCGGGATGATGTGGTCGTATCTTCTGGTTCTAGTTAAAACCCTAGTAGCTGCGTTCTGGACTAACGGGAGTTTGTTTATGTTTCTACTGGAACATCCAGACAGTACGTCATTACAGTAATCTAGTCTAGAGGTGATTAAAGCATGAACTAATATTTCTGCATCATGTAGTGACCGTGAATTTCTTATCTTTCTAAGTTTCTAAATATTTCTAAGTTTCTATTACTTCAGCACTGCTTCCGTTTCTTTGAGTCACTTGATAGGAGATAATGCAACCCCTAATGTAAGCCTTAAATGCATCCCATAGTACCCCATAGATATGCCAGGCTTGCTGTTGAACTCGAAAAACCATATGAGATTTAACCGCACAGACCTGGGGCATAAGTTTACCATCCTGAATGTAATAATTTGTGTATAGACATAATGGACTTAAGAATGAAAAGAATATTCCCTAGCAGTCGGATGTAGCATTCTCCACACATCACACATATTAGAGTTACTTATATACACATTCAAATTTTTTACTGGAATTGGAACTAACTATTTTTGGGGAGGAGGATTTGTGAAATATAAGTTTAAGATACAATTAAAATCACCACCAGTTATGAGACATGTGTCTGAAATATCAGGATTGATGTTTTTTCCCCCTTTTTAAACTCAGGGTTGTCATAATTTGGTCTGTAAACGTTGACTAATGTCAAAGGCACAGAGAATACTTCAACAAATATTACATATCTCCCTTCTTTATCTGGAATAAGGAAAGCGGTTCCTCTGGATCTGGCTGAAAAATTGGAGTGATAAGTTTGTCCAAACCATTTGGTCCTCAGACTTACCTGGGCAGCACGTTTTAGAGGAGTCTCTTGCAAGAACACAATATCCAGTGACACTGATTTTAAATGAGATAGTATTTTCCCCTTCTTAACTGGGTCATTCAGACCATTAACATTCCAAGTTGAGAAATGTAAAGAAACACCCTTTGTATTTAGACTCGCCTCATTGTACATAAGCAGTGATTATAAAGCACACCTTAATCTGCACTGACCCACCCTCCTAACAGAACATTAGATAACAACCTGTCTAGTAGCTCTTACAAGAACAAATGTATAGCACAACGTAGATGGCAAAAGAAACATGATAAAAGTCAGAGTATAAAGGAACAGCCAACATCTGCTTCACAAAAGTCCAACCTTGAGTCTACTAAATTAAAGGAACTAGAATAAAACAATAGGCGCCCTTGTCGTTAATGTTCAAAACTTCTCTCCCTCGCTGTACATCAACCGCAGCTTCGATGGTTTGGCTACAATGCCAAACTTCACAACATACTTTAGCAAAGGCTGCTCTACCTTTGTCCACAATCAAAGATCTGAATGGTACGGCCTTTAAAGGATAGCTTTCTTTGTGATGACACTTTGTGCATAATGTTTTCCATGACATGGCCCTGCTGCACCCGACCTATGAACTGTTGTGGAGACTGGTGTCGAGCTCGGTCCAGAACAGGGCAACAATGAGCAACTTGGCTATAAATTTTCTCGCACCTTGACCGGTTTCCATTCCTTCACAGACTCCAGCAATTCTGATATTTTAGTACCTAGTACGTACTGTGGGCATTTAGAATTAATTGCATTGCATGAAATTCCACGTCGATTTTCTACTATGTGTCACCATCTCCCCGTCAAACTGCGGTTAAACCAGCGCTCTTCCATGAGCATTTAAATAACCCCTAAAATGCCAACCCCGTATTATTTAAAAAAAACAAACAAACTGGCTCTTACACCTCTACTCTGTGCACTTTGCTTCTCTAGATCTCAATTATAAATCTTGCAGGGTAGCATTAAAAAGATGAATGTAATTGTAATCTAGCTGCACATACATTTTTAGAAGCGCGGCATTTACACATTTCGCGCTAACAGCACCGAAAATGATTATTTTAATTATAAGTAACAAATCCAAAAAAACCCCCAAAAAACATTTACAGCATTTCTGAGTTTACGGTCTAAACGTTTTTAAAATTATTTATTATTTACACATTGAAAAGCATTAAATTGAATAAAAATGAAGTTATTAAAAATCTTTTAAGAAACAATATGGTTGTTGCTGCTGCAGCTGTTCTTATAAATCTAACCATAACACTTTAAAATGTGCAGATGGTTCATTTCACAGAGGAAGTCTGACACCAAAACATGAATATTTTACTTCAGCCTAAAGCTGAAGTAAAAGGGACATTTCAAATTGGTAGACAATAAATCCCAAGCAGATCAGTTCATAGGGACCCCTTATCAATCTCTCTTAATTCTGTTTTAACCTTTAACCCACTCAAAGATTCAATCGCAAATAGCACTGGGTCGTTACTCGCCATTGAGATAACCTCTTCAGGAAAGCGCGGGGTCTTGGCCAAACTGTTCCCTCAAGGCCATCTTGTTTCCACGTCTCTTCGAAGGCATTAAAAGGATCAACGTGAAGTTGATGTTGAATGTATACAACACTGTACACACTTCGAAATCACAGACTAGCTTTACGTTGTCATGTTTTAATGAAATTTGTGTGAAAATCAGCAGAGCTACACAAATCACATCTTACTGCATCAGCAACCTGGAAGTCTCATCATAGGTTGTAATTTTAAATGTAATGTACATGTGACGGGCCAAGATCTCATCATCGCCCTAGAGAATTCTCTGAACACACCATCTGACAATGCACAAAACCTAGGTGAGGTAATGGAAAACCACCTTTTGACTAATATTCTTCCAACCTGATTCTCTTGTTTTGCTAGGAACTGAAACAAGCATCAACCCTGCACAGAATGTATTATTGTTGTTGGATGTGATTACCTACAAACAAGCAAAATCAGTTTAATTTCAAAAGCATTTTAATGTCTTTGCACACATTTATAACAGATAGGCTAAAAGGCTACAGGTGCAGATCAATCCATATGAGTTCTCGGTCCAGGTTTTACATAAGAACCAGCAAGCCCCAGAGGCAATATGGCATTATTCTAATTGTGCAATAATGATGAAAAGGTATTGTTACAGTAGTTACACTGACAGATTGCGCACTATTTATAAGGTAGCCAGAGAAAGTAGCGAAATGAGAACAGATGGTGCTATACCGAACAAACAAGCAGCTGTTTTATCAGTCCCTACCCCAGAAATAACACAATCCATTCCTATACTTAACAAATGATGCCTTTTAGGAGTTACAGTACACATCTATTTTCATATTTTACTCTAAATAATCTTTAAACTTACATATAATATATTGCAACTCAAGTACAAGAAGAAAAAACTATTTAAAAAAAAATGTTTTTTATCCTTGATAAAAGTATTCCTTCATAATTAACCAACATTCTGACCATTCACATCATGAACATATCAAACATTTCAGCAAAAGCTAATTTTAGCCACTATTTTGTGGGTTTGCATTGAGATGCATTTGCTTCATACTAAGCTCTTTAATATAGAAACTGCCCTTTAAGGAAACTTACAATGGTTAACGCTTTTATTAGTAATGTAAATTCACCAGCAGGTTAACAACTCAACAGAGTCTAAAGCACCACTGCCCTCCATCAGTAAACGCCTCACAAAACTGAGGGCAGATCCTACAAACATCACACACTTACAAAACAAGAGAGAAGAAAAAACTAGCGAGACTTAATTGCACTAAAGCAGATATACTGAACGAAAGCAAGTACAAAGAAAGAAAAGATGATACATGGAAAGAAAGCTTATTAATTATAATAAATTGTCTCTGAGACTTAGGAATGATTTACAGATGACTGCTGAAAGCACCTCATAATCTAAGAACCCTAAAATACTCTCAAGCTTTTAAACCAAAAAATGGAGAGGGGAAAAAAAAAAAATGAGAGCCTACTCAAAGGTGTCTCAGGCACCAGGTGTGGACTTTTGTCTCTGAACTTTTATGTGGCGTTCCGCTTCAGGATGAAAAGGGAACGGAAAAAAAAACAAAAAAACTGCTGGGAAAGCTCTATTTCTTCTTAAAGAGGCTGAAGCGCTTCTCTTTGTCTTTCTCCCGCTTGCCTGGGCTGGACTCAGCACCCATGCTTACAGAGGTGGGCAGGGTTTGGGTGCGTCCTGAGGCGGGAGTGTTATGGCTGCTGATCTCGGAGGGTGTCTTGCATGAGATCGCCTGGATCCATGAGTTCATCTCCTCCTGAGGGAACAGAGAGTTAGGGAGAGAGAACAAGGTACCAAATATATATATCATGCCTTTGTGTTTTACAGCTATTGGTGTACAATTCTATCGTTTCTCTCCCATTGATGCCTATTACGGGGTGTAACACAACGCCACAATCTTTATCCGTTTATGTATAAACATAATATTGTTGACATTGTATCTGACATACACTTTAGTAAATGTAGTCACTTCCATACCCATGGTAAGCACAAAAGAAAAACTTACATCATCTTTGGCTTGGAAGAGATACTCATTCCCATTTGAAATTCTGAAAGTGAAAAAAAAAATTAAGAACTATAAGTACAACTTATCTAATAGAAACTTCAAATATTACGCAAAGTGTGAAATGCCTCACTTGAGCTTGAAAACATGTTTCTTCTTCTTGTAGTCTAGGGCAACCTCACATGTGGCTTCCTTCAGAGTAATGGGAACTTCACCATGGTATGGGATTCCCTGACTAGCACTTTTGCTGTCTTTGTAAAAGCCCAACTCTTGGTTATTTATCACACAGTAGACATTGTGCCAAGATCTGCATCAAACATTAAAATAAGAGAAATGCAGAAAGAGGATTAAAATGTGCATCATGCAAATGTATTAACACATGTATTATGTAGCACGTGTATTATTGTATATACAGTCATGGCCAAATGTTTGCAAACACTATACTATATATGTAAAATAATCGCAAACCTTTGGCCATGACTGTATAAGTTGACACATACAACAATATACACTCACTGACCACTTCATTCATTCAGTTATTTAAATCAGCCATTCATGTGGCAGCAGTACAATGCAAATATCATGTAGACACAAGTCAAGAGCTTCAGGTAATGTTTACATCAAATGTCAGCATGAAGAAAATGTGTGATCTCCAGGCATGGTTTTGATCTCCTGGGATTTTCACACACAATAGTCTCTAGAGTTTACACAGAAAAAACATTGAGTGAGTGACAGTTCTGTGTGTGGAAACGGCTTGTTGTTAAGAGGGCTGCAAGGAAGGAGTAATTCATCATAATCACTCTTTATAACCACGGTGAGCAGAAAAGCATCTAAAGCATGCATAAAACATTGAGGATGATGGGCTACAACAACAGAAGACCACATTGGGTTCCACTCCTGTAAGCCCAAAACAGAAATCTGTGGTTATAATGGGCACAAACCAAACCAAACTGGACTGTGAAAGAGTAGAGAGGAAAAAAGCACATGGTCTTTTCCCAATCTTTAACTGACCACTTTCGGGGAATCTGCGCCCATGATGGCCTCAGATTATTGTTCTTGGCTGAATCTGATGAGTGGAATCTGATGTGGTATTCTGCTGTTGTAGCCCAAGTTTGATGGGTTGTGCATTCTTTTCAAGAGAGCTTATTTGAGTTACTACAGACTTCCTGTCAGCTCAAATCAGTCTGATCATTCTCATCTGATCTCTCAAGATGTTTCAGCCTGCAGACCCTCTGCTCACAGGGTGTTTTTGTTACCATCCTGTGTAAATGCTAGAGACTATTATATTTGAAAACTCGAGGAGATCAGCAGTATCTGAAATACTCAAACCAGCCCATCTGGTACCAACAATCATACCATGGTTAAAGTCACAGATCACACTTTTCTCCCCATTCTGATGTTTGATGTGAATATTAACTGAAGCTCTTCAATAGTATCTGAATGATTTTTTTTGCATTGCACTGCAGCCATGACTGACTGATAAGGTAACTGCATGAATGTGTAGGTGTTCCTAGTAAAGTGGACAGTGAGTGTACATGCTGTAATCCCACACTGGGATTGTGCAAACACACTATTTGTTCATGTTGAATAGTTCATTTTTTAATGAAGGGCATAGAGGTGTCATATGTTACATTGCATTGCATTATTTTCTCACTCAGCACTGGGTATTTTTTTGGTAGGCTAAGCCCATCCATGTGACCCCCTAGATGCCACACCTGAGTGGTAGTAATTCAAGAACACTGGAAAATCTATTGCTAGTGTAGTACTACAATATTTAATAATGCGTTGCTTTATATAGCTTTTATCATATGTATTGTAGTACACCTATTGGAAGCTTTCTTGTTGTGACCCTCCCACTCATGTTTGCGGTTCAGGAATCCCTCAATCTGCGCCGCAGCTGTGTCCTGGGACTTGGTTGGTAGTGTAGCAGCTTGACCCGCTTTCCCCTTGCGGCTTCCTGTTGGGGAGGAGCCTGGACTTAGCTCTGCCACCCCATTAACTACATCACTTCCTCCAGTGTCCTCCTAATATATAGAGAGATAAAGTTAGCAACAGTGCTTTTCAGTTACAAGATATCACACCATGCTTACAAACAGCCTATTGAGCAAAGCCGTATGCATCAGAGACTGAGGCTGTGTAGAAACATCTGAGTAGCTCTAGTCACAAATTGAATATATACTCAGTTGCCAATTGTTTAGTGCACCCCCTTAACAAAATCCCTTGTCATTAATGGATAGAATAAAGGTGACTGACAAATTGTACATTCACTAATTGTAGACCTACAAAGTGTAATAGATAAAGGCCAATAAATGTGAAGGTACAATCTATAATATCTGATAAAATTGCAACAGAGTGTATATTAATGCTGCTACAGCAGCCTCAATTTGTTAAAATGATATATCATACAAAGAATTAAAATTGGCTTTAATTTCTTTTTTTTAACCATCTATCGATTCTACCATTTTCTGTCTCATGATAACAAGCTTTGCTACTGTATTCTCTGCATATAAAACCAGGCAAGCTCCCTGTGTAGCTGGGGTAGTTCAGATGCGTTTGACTAGACTTGATCAAAGCCAGAAGATCAGATGAAAGCGACATGCAAAATTAGATTAGGACATTAGAAACAGCACACCACATGGCCACTCGACTGGCAATCATAGTTGGCAGAAGAAAACAGCCAGCAGAAACAGACACAAAAAAGAAAATAATTAAAAAACACAAACCATTTCTGAAATTGCTTGTGTACATCAGTAATTGTTCATATGATCAGCAGAGGAAGTGATTTTTGGCAAGGTTAAAGAGATTAAGGCATCACACCCACTCCAAACTTTCAGTTTATTACCCCATTCTGAGCTCCTCTGGACAGGACCAATCCCAACTGCTTTTATACGGAGCCTTTCGGAGGCTGGATCAATCCTATGCACCAATTCCGGGCACTTCAACACACACTTCCTACATTTTCTAAATATTCTCATTTCAAAGTCTCAATGTGAACAATTTGGAAGTGGTATTAAAGTAAAAACACTAACCTTTACCACAAAAGATTTCAATACACACCTTAACTTAAATCCCATTAAGTCAATTGTTGATTGAATTAATATAAACTTCAGCTGTTGATTGTCAAATTTCTGTTTAAAATTGCTGGATCAATTGGAGAATTTGCTTACTAACATTCAATGTTCATTAAGAAAATTTGCCATTTTACTGAATTTTCGATTGTGTTCTACTGGTTAATAAAATTAGATTCTTTTCGATGCGTGGTCTGTCTGAACTGACAAAGATATATTAAATAATAAACACACAAAATAAAAGATGATAAACAAAAATGAATATGAAAGATGTATTAATAGGAAAATTAATGACAACCCATAAGAAATCCCAAGAATGACACTGGATTACCATATTAACCACCAACATTAAAAAAGAGAATAAACACAAAATAATCAACATGGTAACAATGACGTGCACATAACATAAAAACCACATGAGCAACAAAAATATTGGTGAAGCAACCATGAACGGGTTACTGTGTATCCCACAGTGAGGTTTATTTGATGAGGAAGGTTAGTAAATAGACAAGAAAAGGTGGTTTTAGGAAGAAATGTTAGTTTGACAAGATGATGGTTTTAATAGTTAATGGCATCTAAATTAGCCCACACATTTTGTGAAAACTTTGATAATGTACATTTTATGCCTTAATCCGACACCCTGGCTTCTCTTCTTAATCTTTTATTTGCATAAACTTAGAAAATCAGCCAAAAGCAGAATTTCTAAATATTTTTTTTTTAAATAAACCTGCTGAAAAATATGCTTAATATAGACACTGATATAGAAAGAAAAAAAAAGAAGACATTTTAAAGTCATGTTTGCATTAAAGGGAATACAAAACCATTTGTCATGAGAACGCCTGAATGCTCAAGATCTCTTTATCTTTGTTTGGGATAGGTGATTTTAGAAAAATAAAAACAGCTAAATTCAATTTGACAAATGGGAAACAGCAACGTTTTACAATAGATTTAATAACTGCTAAAAATAATTAGTGACTCCAGCTCGAAAATAAATCTAAGATTTATAAGAATAGGTCTTGAAGTGCTGCTACTTTACAATTCTAGTTATCTTTAGAACTAGTGCATTACTGTGTGCTTGATTCTTTGCTGAATACAAACAGAAAATTTGACACCTTGTGACTTACCTCACATGGGTAGCCTATAAAAGGACCCCGCTACCTCACTCTTTCCTGTTCTTGACAAGAAGTTGAGATTGTGGATTCAAAGACGGCATGTGTAATGCTCTAGTCCTTCTTGGTATTTTGTTATTCTTAAATATACACAGTCAGAGTACTGATGCACAGCTTGGATGATGGTAATTCTTGTGTTTGACTCTTTTCTAGGCACGTTTGTACGTACCTTACAATAATCACATCAATCCATATAGTGTTGATGAAGGAGTCATCATTGAGCATTCTAGAAAGAAAACGGTAAGCTCCTTTACTGCATTTTTGCAGAAGGAACATCAAAAAAAACATCAGCTGTTCATCCCCCTGAAATGGGAAGAGCAAATGCTTTCCAAAGTTGAATTGAAGAGGAATTTGCAGCAGGCATAGGACCACTGCAAGAGCTTTTAGAGGCAATGAAACAGCACAATGAAATACAGAATCTGGAGGAGCTTAATATAGTTGCCTTGCATACAGAGGCAGACCATAATGCACTCTGAGAAGATTCTTCGCATTATCTAAGCTTGAAACTTGGTGGACAGTGCTGATAGTCCATCAGTGAAGCATACTGAAGATTAGAGCATGTAGCAGAAGCTAAGAGGCTGCAATGAAACAAGGAGTGTACAATACACCTTAGAGGCCCTACATGGAAAGAATGTGAAATGTGGAAGCACCAAGATTCAAAGTCCATCATGAAACAAGGATCACTTGAGTCCTTTGTAGATGGTTCAGTACCATGATGATATGCAGTAGAAAAAGGTAGCGGCTCCTCAAATATGGATACTTGGATGATGAAATTGCAAGAGGCTACAGTACCAACTTGACTTCCTACTTCTGTCTAGGATGCCAGTATTGGAAATATTGCACCACAGATTAGCTTGGTGGTGTCTAGATATTTACAAAGGCAGGTGTCAGTATTAGTTACAAGGACAAGTGCAGGCACCCTGAGGCATTTGATCGAATGCATGTTTTCTCCCTGCAAAGCGGGACATTTTAATGATAGATGTCTTCCATGAATTTAACTATTCAAAATTACCTTGCTGTTGGTACTCAGCAAGGACATGAGCACAGGAATATCCTGCTAGTTCAAAAAATACTATTAGAAAAAGTCAAAGAAAGTGGCATTTTCTGTCTTATGTTATTTTGTGTTCTTACCTATAGTGTTGTACATTTATGGTACAACAATTATACTTTACTAGCAAGTTAGATACTTATATTTTTAAAAGAAGCTAAATTAATGACCAACAGTAAAATTAAGGGAAGGAATGATGCATCCTGAGGTGGCAAGTCAGTGGATAAGAGTTCATATGGAATTAAGTTTCGAATTAAAATCCTTAATTTTTCAAATAAAAGAAAGGTTAATCATCGAAATATAAAGAAATTAAATAACCTGTCATTATTTTGTGCTGATTTGTGCCATAGGGTGCATCAAAATCCTTACTCCTAGGAATGAACATGTAAATAAAAGCTAACCAGTACATGAAAATAAAACATGTGTAAACTTTAGAGGGACCTATCTAGAACTTCTCTCATAGAAAACACCAACATGGTAACATAAAACCAATACCACCTTTCTGAGAGAGCTAAGCAGTAATCGTAAACTAGGCACTGCAAAGATATATGGAACATTATCATTAGATTTTAGTTCTGGACTTTCTTAAAATATCTGTAATCTTGGGTGGAAATCATGAAAGAAAAAAAAAAGTGTCATGAAATTTCTCCTAGCAATAACAAACAAGTGAAACATTAGTTATACCTATGGTACTGTCAATCCATGCATGTTCAGCCTCATGCCTAATTGGCATATGGCAACTTAATTCAATAACTTTGTGCTACAGTACCTAGCTAGTTTAAGACAGGTGCTGAGTGCCCGTGTCAGGAAAAACAGCCCTTGTGGCCCTTAAGCATTTAAAAGCAGTAATATATTACTGCTAATAAATTATCTTCTACAGTATATCACACAGAGACGGCCAATTCGTAGATAGTGCATAAACCATTTATAAGATGGACAACATGATTGCTCAAAGTTTACCTGCCTCAATATTTTTCTGCATGATAAATGTCTGGACAGTACTATAGCTGTTTTCAATGTAGTTGTCACTTTGGTTACCATGGGATAGATGTTGTTTCGCTTGCTGTATGGAAAGCTGTGTGAGGGCGATTTCTGACCATTCATATGGTAGGCAGGATGATACATGCCAAGTGGAGAGCAATTGGTCTCCTGCTGTGTCCAAAGTGCTTAAGATTGATGTTATATTCAGTCAACATGAACACTCCCTGTATGAAAAATGGGTGTGCTGATAAACATGGGAGTGTCCACAGCGAACATGAGCGAGCATCATGTGGACACATTGTCTCACCTCCCATATCTACTGCATAGACATTGACTACAATTTTCTGACCTCCTAGGTCAGCCTTTTTAGCTTCTAAGCAGCACAACGGGAATCAGCATTGTCCAACTTTTATACAGTTTATGCGACAGACAAACTAAAAACAACAAAGATATTGCAATCTTATACACTGCTAGAAGGAGGTTATACAGGCTACAGGGACCCAACCACAACAAAGCTTCATATCGAAAAGCAGACTGTGTTCTACCCTCTAAAAGCAAACAAAGCAGCAGATATAAAGAATGGTGATTGTGAGAAATTGAGAATGAGTGGGATAATTAGCCAGGTGGACTGGACATTTTCCCCCCACTCTCCCATTAAAGGCGAGTTCACAGTCCTGTGGTGCCTCGTCGGCAGTGAAAGCTCGAGTAGTTTTGGTAGGCTTGGGAACGGTAACTAACCCGGGGAGAGTCCTGCTCTGGTGGTGGTCCATTCTGAGATACCTGCTCACACTCTCTAGAAACACACATACATACATGCATACATACATACACATTTTTATTAACATAGACTATCTGCATATACAGTGTCTTGCGAAAGTATTCGGCCCCCTGAACTGTTCGACCTTTTGAACCCCCCTGAACTGTTCGACCATTAGACATTTAGGTCAACATTGGATCATTCAGAGATCCTCACTGAACTTCCGGAAAGAGTTTGCTGCACTGAAAGTAAAGGGGCTGAATAATTTTGCACGCCCAATTTTTCAGTTTTTTATTTGTTGAAAAAGTTTGAAATATCCAATAAATTTGGTTCCACTTCATGATTGTGTCCCACCTGTTGTTGATTCTTCAAAAAAAATTACAGTTTTATATCTTTATGTTTGAGGCCTGAAATGTGGCAAAAGGTCGAACAGTTCAAGGGGGCCGAATACTTTCGCAAGGCACTGTATACTTACATTTAAAGTGTATTAATCATGATTTAATTATAAATTTTGTAATCAAGAATTAGCTAAAAACAGGTTAAAATGTTTCGTTTTTATAAATGCCAAAACGACATGATCAGTGATGGGAAGGAGTTTTTATACATTTGTGTTTGAAGGAAGTAGAAAAGAACCTTATCAAAAAGCTTTCGTGATATAGTATTATCATACACTCTATGGGCATTAAAAATGAGGTCTAGCATCCCTACAAAACACCTATTTATAAATTCCTGAACTCAATTCACAAAGTCATGTCCTACACCTTTGTGAAATTAGTTGGGAACACAAACTATGAATCAGGCTAAATCATGCCATTAAAATCACCTCTGCTGTGGTGATGCTGTTTCACTAGGGGGAGCTTCTACAGGTTGGGCCTGTCTTTTCCTTTCCTCTTCCTCTTGCTGTCTTCTAACTTCCAGTAATTCCATCTAAAACCACACACACACACACACACACACACTTAATATACTGGAAAACAGTATATGGCTCCAATCAATTTCTTGCTCAGTGATTAAAAGTTTCCACTCTCTCTCTCCCTCACAGTAGTAAGTCTCTCCAGAGCAGAAAAACGCTCCTCCCAAGTGGCTGCCGACTTCTCAAAAGCCTCGTGCCTCTTGATGAGCTTCTCCACCTCATCCACACTCTGACCCATCTCTCGACTGGACAGGTATGGCTCCTGGCCCAGCAGCCATGCCTCAGCCACACCTGCATCCCGTGAGAACTGGTGCACCTCCAGAACTGAAGCCAAATAAAATATAGTCAAACCACCAGATCACCACAGCAAGACTGTATTCAATTAAATTAGATTTAACTAGTGTTACCCAGTCGCAGCCATTCCCATCGGTCTTCCCACTTGTCAATCATCTCTTTCCTCTTGTCTGTCAGCTGGAGTAACTTTTCTTTGATCTGAGCAAGGGACAGAAGAAATGTCTTATGGCTACCCTCATTTGTATACATACTGAACATAGTGTAATTTAGGTTTAAAGTTTATTTCTTCCTATTCTTCCGCTTCCTATTATAGTTACAAGTATTATTGTGTTTTGTCGTGTTTCTATACAGTGTTCCTGGGCACCCTGAAAGGTGCACATAAACAAGATACCATTATTCTTCGGGCAAAAACAGGCACCCTTATGTTAAATGTAATACTTCATTTTAAAACACTTCATGTCACTTAAAATGTATAAATGAGATTGGAGAGGTTTTAAAAGGAAAAAAAAACCCTACATAAAGAATGCTTAAAATTTAGTAACATCTTAAAGTATCATTGTATGTTGTAAAGAGCCACAGATAATCTGGGTTCATAATTACTGAGCAAGAATTTTACATGCAAACAGTCAATAAAACATCCTACAATTTGTTTCTCATTTTCTTTTAAAATTAGGGATAGTCTTTGAAAGAAAAAAATTATGATGTAGTCAAATTTTTGTCGTCATGTGGATTGATTTTAGTTAATGATACCCAATTGTGTTACACACGATATACAAGAATTCCTTAGATTTTATTTTCATACAGCCACATTCAGTCTGCGTTTCATATCCTGTAACCATCTACTGCAATAACTTATGATAGACAGACATGATAAAGAGTAGAGATATAGAAACATAAATCACCTCTTCAGAAGCGTAGTGTTTTTGTGAAAGTAGAGTTTTTCCCAACTCGACACAGGTTGTGAAGCTGTTATTGCGAGCATCAATTTCAGCCTTGATGCCTTGGTGATTGTTCATTAAAAGCTCCACGGATGAAACATCCCTACATAAATACATTTATTTATTTTTGAAGGGGAATTAAATTGAACGAGAATTAACAACAAATATTTTACATTAGACAAGGTCCTTTCCATATTCCAGTATTTTAAACCCAAACATCTGAACAGCATTAGGATAGGATGTGACACAGACAGACAATGTCATTATAATCTTATCGTCTCTTGTTCTTATGCAGTCTTGTGTTCATTTCCTTTTAGTTACCACACTACTAAGTCTCCTGCATTTTTGCAACCTGTTTAACTTCCTCTTGCAGTCTGACTATCTTTATTCTGTTACTACACCAAAATCCAACATATGATTTAATTAATGCAGTTTTCAAAATGCTAAGTCACTTCCTTCTTTTTTCTATTAATAAATTACTCATTAATACCGTATTAAACACAGTACAACACTAACCAAGAAGTTATTTAAGGTTCAGTCCTAGTAACAAAAAAGTTGTCTTTTTAATTTCCAAAAGCCTCCATCTCCTAACTGCTCTAAAGGTGCGGTATTTTGCAAAAATATTAATTGTGAGCAGCTAATTGTATAAATCATGCAATATACCTCGGTTTCTCCTGTGCATCAATGAGCCGGATGACATCCTCCATCCAAAGCATAAGGTCGCGCACCATGCTAAAGAAGCGGAACTTATCATTGGTGTCGACTAGACGCACACGGCGGCCGTCGCATGCTTCCAGCAGAGAACGCCAGGCCTCAAGCACCTCCGCCTCACGCCTCTGGATATCCTCAGCCTTATCTCCTGCATAGGCTGACTGCAAACGTGTCGCATCCTCCTGTAGTTGCTTAACCTGTGTCACAAATAGCAAAGCACTTGATCCTTTATATCTCATTTAGGCAAAAAATATATTAAAACTGCTGTATGCCATCTGTGCTAGAAAAATTATATTTCAGGCTGCTTGTGGAAGAAAGAATCTCACAGCTGCAAGTGCACATATTCAGGGACCCCTACCTGTGTTCCCAACGCCTGTATGTCATGTTCGAAAGTGGTGTGCATTCTTTGCAGTGCCTCTACAGTGTTCTGGTCTCTGCCTAACTCTTCTGGGAGCTTCTTGTGTTTGTCTAAGATGCGTCCAAGCACCTCCTTGGCATCATGGTAGAACTTGTGTAGTTCATAGGAGGCAGCCAGGATCTGCGTGCGAGTGTCGATTAACTCCAGCAGGTCGGCCCAAGCCTCATTGAGCCCATCTTTCCACTCAGCAATGGTGGCGGCGTCTACGTGACCCGAGTTGATCAGTTCATCTGCCATTTTGTTGACTGTGTCAGCACGCTCCTGGCCAATATTTCCCGTGTCACGGGCAAACTCTCTGAACCGCTCCTGTAGCATCTGTATTAAAAAAAAACATTTAAATACCAGAGGGAAGATCATTAAATGAAGTTGCCTGTGTACACCATCTGTGTTATTTTTTTCATGACTACTCGCAGTTCTGTCCTGCTTTTAATTCTTGTATCTGTATCTGTGGCTCATAGGGTTGTTGGTTCAATGCCCGGCCCACACGAATCTACATGCTGAAGTGTCCTTGGGCAGGATACTGAAACCCAAGTTGCTCCCGATGGCAGGCAAACGCCTTGTAGGCTCTGGTATAACTTCAGATAGTATGGGAGCTGCGCAGGCTTTTGCCTTGCTATATGGCAATCATGGGGGTCAAGTTTAATGGCACAATAGACTGGTAAGGGTTTTGGTGGTCATATGTGGCTTGGAGAGACGGATGCATTAACGGTTTTATAATGTTTGGAGAAACAATGTTTGGAGATTTGAGATAGGGTTAAAATCTGGTTTAAACAAGTCTATAATACATATAATAAAGATATTTTGGAAAACAGGTGTAAACAGAATCTTGAAACTAACCAGTTACAAAGCTAACAGATAAGAGATTCCAATATCTTCATTTAAAATGCCCATGTGTATCAGTGGCTCATGCTTAAAGGTGCTATATATTGCTGTTAGAAATAATGTGGAAATATCTGATAATGAAACATAATTCATGAAACAATGTGATTGGATGATACACTGGAGAAATAAGCACCAAAAAAGGGTCCACTGCTGGACTCCTTGTATGTGGTCACATCTCTCTGGTCAGTCATGATGTTTATGTATACATGTTTTATGTATTACACAACATTAGTTAGACTAATTTTTGGAAAGGTAAATATATTTTCTCCTTGAATTTCTCGGTAGAAATTGCAAAGCTGTGTGGCAGGATATATAGAAATGTATGTCAGAGGACTTACAGTGACATGTTCATAGTCCTGACCAAGCTCGTGAGAACCTGCCACCACCTCTCTCTCCGCGATCCACTGCTCTAAATCATCAACCTCACGGTTCAGCTGGAACAGGCAGGATCTCTCGTCAAGCTTCCCACGTCTTTCTTCAGACAGGTCCTTCAGACCAGCATACAGCTTGTCCACTTGAGACTGTCGCATGCTGATTCTCTCACTAATGAAGGATAAATTTTCAGCTCACGATCATCATCATAACTGTTAGAAAACTGTAAGGATAACTGATTAAATTCTTTTATTAACATATTTAGAATAAATGATTCATTTAAACCAAGTGCAAACGAGTTTCCATGTCTCAGATAAAATTTGCCAAATCACAAAACTCAACAATGGATGAGTCACTAGTGAAATCAAAATGTCCTGGACTCTTTCTTCCTGTTAATCATCCTACCATCCTTTGCACCCTACTGTTCACATATCCACACCTTTCTGGGTGTCCAGCAGCCACTAAGGCCCTGCTGGTTTTAGAGAGTTGGTGCACTGTCTCAGCATAGTCCTCCACTGCCTGCTCCAGGATCTGGTGTTTCTTCAGCATAGCCACAGAACTCTGCTCATCCTGTAGAGAATGGCAGAAAGAGCATGAAATAAAGACAGAAAGAATGAGACCGTGACAAACAAGGTGAGATTAGATGTACAAATCATATTATGCACAGTCCAGTACAAACGTTAGCATTTTCATACTAAGAAGACACTGCGTGTTTGAGGTTTTCACAGATGTTCTTTCATTTTTACAAGTAACAGAAATGGTCAAAGTATGCATTGTAAAATAGTGCCTTTCAAAAACAATAACTGATAGGAAATTTTGTTTTCACTTCTGGACATGCCATAAATTAGTAGAGGCTATTTGTACCCAATTTATTTACTGCAACTTATTAACTGGCTAATTATCCAAATGTTATCCATCCATCCATCTTCTATACCGCTTATCCTTCTTCAGAGTCATGGGTAGCCAAATGTTAGCATACTGTTAACTATCTTTCTACTATCAATCTATCTTTACTACCAGTGTACATAATGTAATATTCTAATGTTATCTAGCTTGCAATAAAATGTATTTACTGTTTTACACAATGTACCCTACTGATTTATACAATATAATCGCCTAATGTTAGACACATTGCTATTGCTGAGGTGATATAATACATAGCCTTTTTATTTTTACTTGGCTGCATCTAGATTCCGTCTATTTTCTAGTAATATGCCCTTCTGTAAGTCCTCCTCTTTTGTACCATCTTGCCAACAGCATAGACTAACATTTCAGTTTTAACTTCTCGCAATTCTTAAAAAAAAAAAACAACAACTGTTAGAGAGGTACATTTTCAATTAACACGCAGAGGGGCAGGAGACAGGATGCACTGGTAACTGTAATTATAGGCTCCAAGAAATTAAACATTTATTACAATCAGCAGTCTATTTCCGTTCGGTACAATGAATCAGAAACCAAGTCTTTTTCTGACACAATCCTGTACAAGTACTACTCTGTGATTTTGTTTGTCCGTATTTTCTCCTATGCTCCCTGAGAAAAAATTTCCAAACAGGTTTAAATACTCTCAGTAATCACAAAATGGATACAAAAGAAATCTGCTAGAAACTATTATGTTTTACTATTAAGAAGATCTGCAAATGTTTATCACCACCCTGAGAATCTAATACCATCTGAATAAATGGTAGAGATGGCAAGAGGCCCCACTTCAGAAATACGTACTTTTAATGGCTTTCCTCACCTTTGCCTTTTCTTCTGACATCATGTACAGCTCCTGCTCGCTCATCCAGGCCTCAGCCTCTGCTGCATCAAAGTAGTATTGCTGGGCTTTGTGTGCTTCCTCTAGGCGTCTATGGCGTTTTTCCACTTCCTCCTGGATCAAGTGCCAGAGCCGCTTTAGCTCATCTAAACGCTGGCGGATTGTTGCACTGATAGGACTATTGTCCTTTAAGATGTGCGTGCTCCTCTCAAAAATGTCATCATAACGTGGCTGGTGACCCTGGATCTCCTTTAGAAGAGTCTAGTGAGGTGACAGGAATACAGGGGCAGGTGATAAGGCGAGAGTTCAGGCAAAATAACCAACGCTATTGTTGATAATAAAGAATAAATAAATTTATGTTAGTTTCTGAGAATTTAAATGATAAATCACTATTGGTTAACCATATCTTTAAAAGGCTATAGGACTTGAGATATTTTTATCTGTGTTTTAATATTTCAGTCATTTAGTACTCACCTGGTTCTTCTTAATGAGAAGCTGAACAGTTTGCAAATTATTGCCATGTTCTGTAGATGTGGCCATTGGCATTCTCTCTTCAACCCAGAGCTTTTTTTTTTAAAAAAAAAAAAACAACAACAAAAAAGGTAAAAAAAACATTGTGAATTTGTGCTGGGCTTTTACAAAGCTTACCATCTAAGCACCATCTAAGCACAGGCCTGTGCTGAAACCAGTTTCAAACCTGCAACATGTGCAAATGTTGTGCACATGTTCACTTGGGGTGCAAATCTGTGTATATTTCCCAATATGTATATATTTCCCAAAATATTAGTGCCATGGTCGTTGTTGTCCTGCAACCATTTTGCAACCTTCTTCTCCGATGCACATCTCTAGACTAAACCAGAACAGCCGCAAAATAATGTCTCCTATTTGTACCACATTGTCATTCCCAATAACGTATCAGTTTAATGCCTAATATACAGTACTTAAACTTAATGTAAACACATCCACTAGGGGGCAGTGTTACATGTACCAGACAATAATGTACAGAAAAGATTTACACAACATGTAGTCAAGAACTCACAATTTCATCCTCCACGTCACGGTTGAACTGGTGGATCTCACGTGAGGCCATCAAGTTGCTCCGGCGTTTCTTCAGTGGCTCCTGCAGCTCATGGAACTTTTTCTCCACGCCACAGCGCAGACCATCCACTTCATCTGACCCCTTGCCCTCCTGGCTGAGTGCTTGGGCCTGTGTACGCAGCTCCTCCACCTCCTTCTGCCTCACTTCCACCTGGCTTTCAAGCATCTGGAGAAGAACACAAGACAGGAAAGTGAAGGAAAAAAGGAAATGAAAATCCAGAGTAACCTCTTCCCATATCTCACACATTGAGTAGTGCATGCTTCTTCCCTTGCACACACACGTGCATGTGCGCACACACACACTCTCTTCTCTAATTTAAATAATGCTAAAACCATTTCTTCAGCATGTATCATACAAGTCCATAACAGATTGCATTTATACCACAGACAGACTTATACATATTTACATAGTACTCTCAGCATTCATGTGAACTCCCTCTCTCACACATCTATGTATGGTGAACAAACACACACCCACACACATACCATACACTTGCATGTACTGGAATCATTTACAACATCACTGAGCTGAAAGAGAGGTTACATAACTGGGAGGGGAGGGGGAGGGCATGATTATGCAATCGTTAGTGTTAACTACTTGGTGATGCTCAAGCACCAGCTATGAATGAGCCACAGGGGGAGAAATATTCAGCAAAAAGGAACGATGTGTGTGCAATTGTACATATACAGTACAGAGAAACATTTATGCCGGGGATATTTAAACCCTTAAAGTGGAAGCCAATTAAGGATCTCACTTTAAAGCGTATAATGGTACTGTGACAAGAACATTTTAAATAATTATGCTTGTGATAAGATATAACCTGAAATGGTGTGTATTTTGTGATTTCATATCCTTCACAATTTCTAAAACACATTCCTAGGGAACAAAGATCCTCTAGGATTCCCCTGATAGTTAAAATAGTTCTTAGTATTGTTGTGTTCAAGACCACCTTAGCCGAGACCGAGTCAAGACCATAGCCAATGGAGTCAGATATTAATATTGGCACCCTTGGTAAATATGAGCAAAGAAGGCTGTGAAAAATTCTCTTTATTGTTGAACCTTTTCATCTTTTGTTTAAAAAAAAAAAAAAAAAAAAAAATTACAAAAATACTCTGCTCTCATGGATATATATATATATATATATAAACATCATTGTTAAATATAGGCATACAATAATTATTGGCACCCTTTAAATCAATGCTTTGTGCTACCTCCCGTTGCCAAGATAACAGCTGAGTCTTCTATATCACCTGACGAGGTTAGAGAATACATTGCAAGGAATCTGACTCCATTCCTCCATACAGAATCTCTACTGATCCTTAAAATTTCAAGATCCACGCTAATGGACTCTCCTCTTTAATTCACTAAAAAGGTTTTCAATGGGCTTCAAGTCAGAGGACTGGGATGGCCAGGGTAGGACCTTGATTTTGTGGTCAGTAAACCATTTTTGTGTTGATTTTGATGTATGTTTTGGATAATTGTCCTGCTGGAAGATCCAACCACAGCCCATTTGAAGCTTTCTGTCAGAGGTGGTCAGGTTTTCATTTAATTTCTGTTGATATTTGAAAGAGTCCATGATGCCATGTATCCTAACAAAATGTCATGGCAGATAAACAGCCCCAAAACATTCATGAACCACCACAATATTTAATCGTGGGCATGAGTTATTTTTCCGTATGGTTACCTCCTTGTGTGCACCAAAACACACTGTGTTTATTGCCAAAAAGCTTTATTTCGGTTTCATCTGACCATAGAATCCGATCCCATTTGAAGTTCCAGTAATGTCTGGCAAACTGAAGATGCTTGAGTAGAGGTTCTTTTTTGAAATCCTTCCAAACAACTTGTGGTGATGTAGGTGACTCAAGTACTTCTTTGTTAATGGAATAAAACATTCAAACCTACATAAACTAACCGCTGTAGGTTTGTCCGTTTGTACCATACAAATTCATATATATAATCTCTGGGAAAAATTTGCGATTACTAATTATGCTCCTTAAATTTAAAGTTACAATAAATGTACCTCTTTACAGTACTGCCATGGTGACTAGCACTGGTACATTTTAGAACCTGAATGGATCCATGTAAAATCCTTCTATGTAAAAAGACTAGGTAAAAACCCTTCTGGAAATCTAGAACCATGTTTTGCTTTATTTGTTCTAGAACAATTGAACATGTGGATCATACTGTACCTGCTGTTTCTTCAACAAGATGTTGACACTAGTTAGGTCTTTACCGAAGTCATCTGACTGTATCTGGCCCTGTAGGCCAGAGAGCCACTTGTCGAGGTCAGCGCAGCTCTGCGTGAACAGCTCGGCCCTGTTGGCATCAAACAGGCACTGGGCCTTGGTCTGGGTTGTTGACTCCAGCTCATCCCACATCATCTTCAGAGACTCCAGTTTCTCCTTTACCACTGCCTCAGTCTCTGGCTTCTCGGCCACCAGTGCTGTGCCATCCTTCATGAAGATGAGAAAATATGAGGAATGAGAAAGCTAATGTTATATAAATTGGCTGTCTAGAAATCTACTTGCTATCAGCAGGATATTGTTAATATACAGTATATGTTAATATATTGTTAATACTACTGTTTATATATTGAGATGGAGATTATATATAGTAAGTATATTAACATACAGTATCTCACAAAAGTAAGTACACCCCTCACATTTGTGTACATATTTGATTATATATTTTCATGTGACAACACTGAAGAAATGACTTTTTGCTACAATGTAAAGTAGTGAATGTACAGCTTGTGTAACAGTGTAAATTTACTGTCCCCTCAAAATAACTACACACAGCCATTAATGTCTAAACAGCTGGCAACAAAAGTGAGTACACCCCTAAGTGAAAATGGCGAAATTGGGCACAAAGTGTCAATATTTTGTGGCCAACATTATTTTCCGACACTGCCTTAACCCTCTTGGGCATGGAGTTCACCAGAGCTTCACAGGTTGCCACTGGAGTCCTCTTCCACTCCTCCATGACGACATCACGGAGCTGGTGGATGTTAGAGACCTTGTGCTCCTCCACCTTCTGTTTGAGGATGCCCCACAGATGCTCAACAGGGTTTAGGTCTGGAGACATGCTTGGCCAGTCCATCACCTCCACCCTCAGCTTCTTTAGCAAGGCAGTTATTGTCTTGAAGGTGTGTTTGGGGTCGTTATCATGCTGGAATACTGCATACTGATCATGCTCTGCTTCAGTATGTCACAATACAAGATACACATGTCTTTGTACTCCTCACTTGGTTGACGCCACACACGCTTGACACCATGTGAACCAAATACGTTTATCTTGGACTCATCAGACCACGGTTCCAGTAATCCATGTCCTTAGTCTGCTTGTCTTCAGCAAACTGTTTGCGGGCTTTCTTGTGTATCATCTTTAGAAGAGGCTTACATTTACATTTATTCATTTAGCAGACGCTTTTATCCAAAGCGACTTACAAATGAGACACACTCACACACCAATGGGAGCAGAGCTGCATGCAAGGTGCTAGCTTGCCATCGGGGGCAACTTAGGGTTCAGTGTCTTGCCCAAGGACACTTCGGCATGGGATCACCTGGGCCGGGATTCGAACCACCAACCCTACGATTAGCGGATTTGTGGACAACCTGCTCTACCGACTGAGCACAGCCGCCACAGGCTTCCATCTGGGACGACAGCCATGCAGACCAATTTGATGCAGTGTGCGGTGTATGGTCTGAGCACTGACAGGCTGAACCCCCACCCCATCAACCTCTGCAGCAATGCCAGCAGCACACATACGTCTATTTCCCAAAGACAACCTCTGTATAGGACGTTGAGCACGTGCACTCCACTACTTTGGTGGACCATGGCGAGGCCTGTTCTGAGTGGAATCTGTCCTGTTAAACCGCTGTATGGTCTTGGCCACCGTGCTGCAGCTCAGTGTCAGGGTCTTGGCAATCTCCTTATAGCCTAGGCCATCTTTATGTAGAGCAACAATCTTTTTTTCAGATCCTCAGAGTGTTCTTTGCCATGAGGTGCCATGTTGAACTTCCAGTGACCAGTATGAGGGAGTGTGAGAGCGATTCACACCTGAGACCTTGTAACACTAACAAGTCACATGACACTGGGGAGGGAAATGGCTAATTGGGCCCAATTTGGACATTTTCACTTAGGGGTGTACTCACTTTTGTTGCCAGCGGTTTAGACATTAATGTCTGTGTGTAGAGTTATTTTGAGGGGACAGCAAATTTACAGATGTTACACAAGCTGTTGTCACATAAACAGATATAATCAAATATTTACAAAAATTGGAGGGGTGTACTCACTTTTGTGAGATACTGCATGTTAATATACTTACTATATATAATCTCCATCTCAATATATACATTTTATCATTGTGCTGGAAACACAAAAGATTGTTCTGGCTGAATGGGACATCCACTGCTGAGTAGTGAGAACATGAGGGTTCCCAAAGTTCACCTAATAAGTTGGATTAAGTGTTTTTATTAGGGCAGGGTGTATATATGTTTCCAGTCTCTAGGAGATTAAAACCAATACATTAATGATGGCTTACAAAATGAGTAAACTTAGCAAGCAAAAATATGTGAATTTAATATTACTCATTATGAGATTACAGTTAAACAAATATGAAACGACTTTACATGTCTTCTAATTTCAAGCGTGAAATTGCCTTGTTCTATTGATATTTATTTTCAAAACGCAGTCAAATTATCTGACACAAGAACAAGATACTTTCATGGCTTAATATGTATGTATATTCCTTTTACAGTAAAATATTAGATGCATTCAACTATATTCAAGGTATTCTCACTTGCTAATCTATAATTTTTGCAATACATCCAAAAAATCTTGTTATAAGCTAATCATGTAAGTGATTTAAGTCATTTATAATAATAAATGGTTACAGATACTATACTTAAGAAGCTTAGCATGTTATTCATCTTTTTTGTAATACCGGTACATAATTGTACTTTTCTGAACTTTAGTCCTATTCTTGCAACCAATGCAGATATTATGTAAAGTACATTACTTCTCATTTACTGAAAATATATAGTGGGCCATCCTTACAGCAATTACCTCCTTTTGGTACACATATATTATATAATTAAATTTTATTCTGTAATCAGCTTTATACCTTCTGAATTTTCTCCAGCCATTCTTTGTTGGACTGCAGTTCTGCCATGAAAGCCTGGTGCTTCAGCCACTTGCTGTGCAGGTTGCGTGCTTCATCGTAGGACATGTCCTGTGCTGTTAACATCTTCTCGCTGATCCACAAGGACAGCTGGAAGTGTGGGAGAGGCAATTACAGATCAGAAATGCACACACAGCTCCATCTGCACCTTTTCATACTACTGGATAAAATACATCCTTTTTTAGCTCTTTAGATAAAAGCACTATATAAGTACGACATTTGCCTTTTTACTGTCAACTTGTGTGTGCTGCTTATGAATATACCCATAAGAATAAGCGTAATTCCTGAAAGTGTTATGTTGTATAAAAATGTTTGAAAGAGGATGTAACAGCTAATGAAAAAAGCCACATATGAAAGTAGATAAATATTTATCTCACACAGCAATAAAAGAATCTACAAGTGTAACTCACCTCCTGGCAGTCCTGGAGGAACCTTTGGAGATCTCGGTTATCTTTCAGCTTTGTGAGAAGCTCACGGGCTGCCTTACGATTCTTCGTATGCCTGTAAAAAAACACCATACTCTCTAAACCATTTGTTTACTTTGCCTTACATTGATATTTAGAACTGTCGAGAATGTACTTCACTGTACCTATCCTCAATAGAGACCACTTTCTCTTGGATACGTTCAGCGCTAATGTTCCCATCACTGACCAGCCTGCGGCCCGTCTCCACCACGCCATTAATCTTTTCCTCATTGGCATCCATGGTTGTCATGAAGTCCTCCTGCTTCTTGATAGCACCTTCTGCTCCTTCAAGGGTAGCTGGCATCTCTGTGTGGGCCAATACATATTCCTGAAGAGCAGGAAAGGAAGAGGGAGAACCAGTGTTAACGTAAATGCCCGAACTCCAAACCTTTTAAACTCCAAGAATCCAAGTATTTAAATTGGTATTTGGGTCAAATTTGTCAATATAGCTTAAAAAAATCACTTTTTCCCTTTACATTATCTGTATAGGAGACTATCTAGTCAGCCAAATCATTTGGCTTAGTCATTAGCTAGCGTATTATCTATGAACATACTTCCCAGTTCCTAAGCAGCAGCATTCTCATGACTTCACCCATTTAAATAGCAAGCCTATACTATAAACGGTAAATAAATGGCTATAAATGGCTTTTATCCAAAGCGCTTTACACTGTGTCTCATTTACCCATTCACACACACCAATGGTAACAGAGTTGCCATGCAAGGCGCTAACTTGCCATCGGGAGCAACTTTGGGTTCAGTGTCTTGCCCAAGGACACTTCGGTATGTGGAGTCACATGGGCCAGGAATCGAACCGCCAACCCTACGATTAGTGGACAACCCGCTCTAACAACTGAGCCACAGCCACCCCATGTTAATGGCTTTTCACCACATCAGAGCATTAGTCTTTGTTTCCCCACCTGATTGTTCAAGAAAGCCTCAGCCTGCTTAGTATCCCGGAGGAAGAGCTGGTAGGCATGAGACTGCGACAGGAGTTTCTGCCTGTTCTCCCACATCTTCTGGAGCTCGTTCCAGCCAGTGTCCAGCGCTTGCAGCCTCTGACTCAGGAACATGTACTGGGCATCTGTCTGGCCCTGGGTCACTGTCTTACCCATGTCACGCATTTTCTGGTAGTCCTCCTTGTAGTTACGGATCTCATTCCTGATTCCCTCATGCTGTGCCAAAAGCTTTTCGGCCTCAGCCAGAGTGTTGGGCATGTCCTCAGAAGCCACAGCAGTCTGTGTGCGTGACAGCCACACCTGGAAGTCATCCAGCTCCCTGAGGAACTGCTGGAGCTTGCTGGCTTCACCCAGAGACTCTTCACGAGCACACATGGTTCCCTTCATCTCCTCCCACACATCTTTGATCTCACCCAAATGGCCCTTGATGCCAGGAGCCTGGTCTGGATGCTCTTCGGCCAATCGGTCAGCCTCCTTCCCCAGGTCACCCAGTTTGTCTTCTATAGCAACTAGGTCTCGTTCCATGCCAGTCAGCTTGCGCTGAAGTGCCATGACACCAGCCAGATCGTTGCCCAGATCCTGAGTGGACTCTATCACCTTGGTCTTTTCACGAATCCAGGATTTGGTCTCATTGCATTCAAGATAGTAATTCTGTACTCCCAGAGTTGAGTTGAGAGCGTCCTTCTTCCGGTCTACGAGGTCACGATACTGGCTCCACCTTGCAAAACGACAGAAGCCTTTGGTAAAAAACAAGCTATATTTAAATTATTAATTAAAATTCTCATATACTCTACTAAAGTCGGGTTTCTCGCATCTGTTTTCGACTCAAAAATTGTTAAGAAAACCTAAATGAATAGATGCAAATAGGAGGAAAAAAAGAGAGACTTTTTAAACACTTTGTATAAACACTTATATATCAGAATAATTTCTGGTATTTATTGCGATAATGATATCAGTGACGATATAAATATAGTACCATTCACCATTGTTTTTGGCTACAAGTGATAGCTGTGATCTTGAAACTGATTTTCTGTAACAAAACCAGCTCCAGATTGTAGAAGTAGCTCTTCGTTTAGCGATAAACTTCTCCCCAGCTTCACGGCCGCCTTCCGCCGTACTTGTTTTCGGTCTGCACATGAGCTGCGAATGGGTCGCAGACCGTCGCACACAGAAATGAGTCATCAACTAGGCTTTATAGTTATTATCGTGGGAAGGCCAATTCTTATTTTGGGGAGAATTCCTACGGGTATATTGCAAACGATATCACCCATCCCTACTGAAATCCCAGGGCTCTATGGTAACAATTTATTATTTATTCTAATTACAAAAATTTAGGAGCACAGTCAAAAATTTAGGAGCACGGTTGAAGTAGGTTTTTTTTTTTGTTTTTCAGAGATGGTAACGTTAATGTGCCACAATATAACTTATGTTATCCAATATATTTCTGTTTGCTCTATGTGCCATTTGTGTCTATGCCGGTGGTGGAATGGGTTTCTTTTGTCTCCTCCCCCTTCTATAGGCCCTGCCTACCGCATGAGTCACGTTCCAGCTGCACGTTTCCGGAAGTGTACTTAAGCCTAGTCAGTCTCCATCCATTGCTTTGTGTATCGTGAGAAGATATTGCCTGAATTGACTTTGTTTATGCTCTGCCCTGTTACGATTCTAGTGATACTCTTGTGTATATATTCTTTTGTTAATTAACCCAGTGATAGTCACCTCTGTAAATAGTGCATGGTTAAGAGTGCTTAGTTGGAAGTCGGCGCCATTTATGTTGATTCTCCTTTTGTCCTTTTGGGTTAGCTAGGGAGTGAGGGAAGACAATGTATTTTTGTTTTCTTTTCTTGTAGTTTAGTTAGCTTTCTTTGGAAAAGATAGAGGTGTTTTTATTATTATTATTATTATTATTATTTTGGCATGGCCGACTACTGAAGAGAAAATCACTAGACATACAGTATCTCACAAAAGTGAGTACACCCCTCACATTTTTGTAAATATTTGATGATATCTTTTCATGTGACAACACTGAAGAAATGTCACTTTGCTACAATGTAAAGT
>JAFFST010052811.1:46455-65166 GCA_022414735.1 Noturus placidus
TTATATATCTGAATAATCTCATATAGGATGTGATTGGTTGAGTTCATTAACCTGTCAGATGCAAAGTGCTTTAGTTTAATGGTGTTCATTAGGGATGCACTGATCAGGATTTTTACGACTGAAACGGATCCAAATACCAATCTTTAAATTTTTTTGTTTAAGCTTTAATCAGGAAGTCTGTCAGAAACAGT
The DNA here is from genome assembly GCA_022414735.1 of Noturus placidus. Classification (NCBI taxonomy): domain Eukaryota; kingdom Metazoa; phylum Chordata; class Actinopteri; order Siluriformes; family Ictaluridae; genus Noturus; species Noturus placidus. The sequence continues at coordinate 46,647 of JAFFST010052811.1, forward strand.
TAAATGTAAGCTCTCTGCTCATGGTCACTGTTAAATAAATTAAAATAATAGCAATGAGAAATACTGTTGGTTAATTGATAAATAAACAAGCATAAAATATTTATTTTTAAAATATTTTAACAATAGAGAATCCTAATTAAAAGTAGACTAACACAAGCATGATCCATATTAGGAACATGATCCTAATAGCCGTCTAAGGACATAGCCTACTACGCTTAAATTCAAATTGATATTAAATGCAACACATTGTAATTAAACATCATTTAATTTCTCATTTTATTTATATTTTATGAAGTTATTATAACATGTATTTCTTATTATATTAAATGATTTATTTATAACCAAGCATATTTTCTGTCTTTACATTTCATTAGTTTTTTGTTTGTTTGTTTGTTTATCAGTTAGATCTGTTCCACCAGTACAGTGTTGTGATAGCGATATTTTTTTGGGGGATTAAACGTGTTGGTGAAGAGAGTGTAGGAGAGCGGCAGTGTGCTACAGTGTGCTATATGCTTACAGACTGAACAGTTACTGCTCTTGATTATGAGTGGTGAGGAATTATTTAATAAAGAAGTTTGAATTAAAACCCACCTTGTAGCATTAACATTATTATTAATTTACTGCTGTCTCATGAGCAGGTGCAAGTTCAGGTCAATAAAAGATGACAGTTTGTGAGATCTGGAAGTTGAGGGAAGCAGATGATGTACAGAGTTACTCTGGCCATCATCATAACTTCTTTGCAGTGTTTAGACACTTGTTCGGTTGACTGAGATGATGAAAATCAGTGAGGAAGTAACTTGCGCGGTGGAGTTTTAGTTTTTATTCCAATTGTATTATACAACTACGAACAGGTCACTCGCACCGGTGCGCCTAAAATTTCTTTTCACAGTCGCGCAAAGAACTTTTCAGTTTTTTCAGTCTTTTCAGTTCACTTTTAGTTAATTAGTAGTGATATACTATTTTAACATTGTATACTGTTTGGAACATAGGCCAGTACTGTCCTTGATTGGTGAGCTTTGAATTTCCGTATTTTTCAGATTGAAAACTGCATCAACATAGCATGTAATCGCTTTACAATATCTGCAGGTGTAACACTATTACTTTTTATATATATGTGGTCTATCGGTAATAACTGGCTCGATTTGTTCCTGGAGCTCAGAATGAGCGTGAAAGGGCTTTACCTGGTGTTGAGCTTGTCCTGCTGGGTTTTGATCTCTTTCTCACTTGGGTGCCCACTGTGAATAAGCTGCCGAGCAATCTGGTTCACCACAGCCACCCGAGAAGCCTGGCTGTTAATCTCTGGCTCCAGACTCTCAAATCTGGAACACAGGAAGTAAAAAATGTTTAAAGCAAGCACAATATGTACTGTTCACTATAGTTTTTGATAAGGAAACAACACATTTAACCAAAGCAATTGATAATATAGCTATTTTTACGGTTAGGAGCCATGCTTAAGCAGTGTTGGGATTTAAAATCTCAACCTTCATTTGGCGGCACAAAGCTTAACTTCTGAGGCTTCACTGCCTTGTTTTATCTGACCATGGCTTAAATTGTGTACTCAATAAAGCAATAGTTTGAGTAAATTTTAAAAGTACCCTGTGGTACTTTTTAAAAAAGGTAAATGCTTTTCAAAACAAGTATTTAATGGTTTATTGACTTGTTTGATTTTAATGTATGGAGCAGATAATGAATTAGGAAAGAACTGCAAACATTCTAGAAATTCTTCCAGAACATGAATGTGTTTGCTGTAGCATAAAAAAAATTAATAAACAAGAAAAAAAAAAAGCATGTAGTTACTTATGGCTGCAATAGGCAAAATTTATTATAAGCCATATATTTAATTAGTACATAAGAAGATACATTAAACTTGTATTTTCTTCTTCAATCATTATTCTTCTTGATCCTGAAAATTCCTCTGCTGTATAGAAAGAATGCAATCTACATGATGCACACAATTACAAATAAAAACAAGCTTACCTGTGTTGAATCACCTCCAAATCCTCCAGTTTCTCTGGGATCTCCATTCCGTTAAGCCACTGCTCCTTTTCATCGATCCACAGCTCACAGGCATCTGCCTCACTGAGCATCTTGTATAATGACAGTGCATCCTGCAGTGCCTGCTTTCTCAGCCTGGTCAGTTCAACCACCTCCTTATATCGTTCCTCGATACCGGTTAGACGGCCACTTGCATCTGCGGAGTGTGCCTGTTCTTCAGGTAACGTTTTGGCCTGCTCATGAAGGGCATCCAGCACTGGTCTGTAACTGGAAATCTCTTCAGCCACATCCTTGTGCTTCTTAACCAATGCCTGCGCTGAGAACTCGTCATGACCCACATCAGTGCTGGACACGATGCGCAATGCATCCAACATCCAGGCATCCATGTCATCAGCGTCAGCCTGGAACTGGTGCACGGCACAGGCCTCCTGCAGACGGACCTTGCGTGCTGCAGACAGCTGCTCCAGTGCTACCCACTGCTCTTGTACATCGGAAATACGCTGACTGATCTTGTCAGCACCAAAGTGGCCAGCGGCTACCAGCTCCTCGCCCTGGTGCACAGTCTGCTGGAGGTGTCCGGCACGCCCACTCTTCTCGTCTTCAAAGGCCTTGTGCTTGCTGACAAGGCGCAGTGCCCCTGTCAGGTCCTTGCCATAGTCATCTGATGACAGAATCTGCTCCTTCTCACGAATCCAGCCTTCCTCCTCAGCCATCTCCCAGAAGAATTTCCAGAGGCGACGTGACTCTTCCAGACGTGCACGCCGCTCCGCCGCCAGCTGCGTCAGCTCCTGGTAGCAGAACTCCATGTGGGCCACGCGGTCACGGATCACTTGTGGGTCACAGGGCTTATAGCCTGCACAGAAATGCAAAAAACTATGTTGTTATTTCACTTCAGTTTCTCCAAATCTTTAACTTTATACTTGCAGAAGATGTGTTTCCTTTGAAGTCTGGTTTATCTCAAGGATTCTTCTTCATGTCATCTCAGGGAGTCTTTTAATAAATCTATCACTAAAATACATGCTTTAAGTAAAAAAAAACAAAAAGAAAAAAAAAAGTGGGAAACCCACCCACTTGATTGCTACTGGCACACAAGACAGAGGCTTATGACTTCACAGGTCAAAGTTCACCTACTGTAGATAAAGTTGACACAAAGTGAAAGTGACTACTACTAGAGCCATCTTTTACATCCCACATCCTTTTCCCTTCAGAGATTTGGCTTATCTGCTGGGTGAATTTGATCAGGTTCGGACTGACCTCTGCTTTAGCTGAAAAAGCAGAACAGAATAGTTTTCAGGTGTCTCCCATCTAGTAACAAGGGGTCAAAAATCACCATTGTAGCTGTTCAACACTGGAGTGATTTGAACAGTGTAAAAAAAGCAGCAAAATAATGAACAGAAGCAAAGTGAATTTATAGTTGCTCAATGTTTTTTTGGAATTATTCTATAACATACACACCGTGGACAAAAACACTACCAAGCAGATGGACATCAAGCTAATTTTACAAGTTCAATCAGTGTAATGTCAATCATTTCTTGATCTGAAATCAGGTGTGTAACAAATACCTGCACAACCATTTCATTGTTCATGATGCAGTATGAGAGTGGGTAACTCTGGAGGGCAGACTTTTTAATGAGTCATTATTTATCACATATACACAGTGAAATTATTTTCTTTGCATACCCCAGCCATGATGCAGCGCCCCTGCAGCAGAGAGGGTCAAGGGCCTTGCTCAAGGGCCCAACAGTGGCAGCTTGGCAGTTCTGGGGCCTGAACCCCCGACCTTCTGATCAGTAACCCAGAGCTTTAACCCCTACCCCTGCTTCAAATCATTCGCTCTTACTCACCTTCAGAGTCATCAGCAAACTTCTGCGCATTGGCATTGACTGATTTGACACGGTCAGCCTGTATGGCAATGTCTGCCTCCACCAGAGCGTGTTTTTGCATCAGGTCCTCGACACCAAGCAAATGTTTCCCATAGTCCTGAGATAACAGCAACATCTGCAAAGACACAGGACACACACTCCCAAGTCACATCTAAAGGAGTACAATTCAATTCATCCAATCAGGTTTGTGAATATGTTGTGGTTAGTTTTTTTAAAGAAACGTTTGATGTCCATTCATTTTTACTGAATATACTACAATTGCAAACCATCACAAAATGCTAAAGTCAGACCTTCATCTCATCCATCCAGTCCATGATATAGAGCATCTCCTGGAAGACTCTCTGCAGGCCCAGGTTGAGTTCCAGTCTTAGGCGTCGAGCTTTCAGGAGCTCCAGGAGGTACTCCCACAGACGCAGAACATTATCTTTGCGGACTGTAATGCGCTTGATGTCATGGTAGTTCTCTGCCTCCAGCTCTGAAGCTACAGCCACAACCACCTGCACACGCTCCTCGTATGCGGCAATGTCCGTCTCGATGGCTTCGTGCTTCTTAGTGGCCGCCTCCACGGCTTGCAGATCAAAACCAAAGTTGTCCTAAATGGGACAAGCAACAAGACTGAACTATGACATTTGTGCATAAAATATTTATTTTAGTTTAAGAATTTTGTATTTAATTGTCATAAGGATATTTTTTTAATGCATTTTATATCATTCAAAACTGCATACACAAATATACTATACACCAATCTGTAATTTGAAAGACAGTAGTACTGCAGTTGGCCACAAGGGCTTGCCAAAAGCTAAAAAAAAAAAAAATTAAACACAAGATCATATAAAACTGCACGATTGTGGCCAAAATGATCATCATGATTATTTTCATCAATATTGAGATCACGATTATTCATTGATTTTAGGGACAACATATTTTTATTGCAGTTTCCCATTTAAATAAACAGACTGCTGCTTTCACCTCCATATTGTGCAACATTCCTGCTAATGTTGGCGTTAAATTAGACGAGACCTTAAAGTGCATCATCTCATAGCAGCAAAATATCAATAAAATTGTACCCAAAATAATAGGATAAGTAAAAATAAAAATGCCACCAACCAATTGAAAATATACCATCACATATATCAATATATAACCAATTGAAAACAATTCAGGCATATGCAGAATAGGCAATAACAGAGTTTACAGGAGGAGAGATGCAGACAAATCACCCAATAGAGCGGTGACGCAGGGGTGAGGTCATTTTATACTGGAACCCAGAGGTTATCATCACACCGGTTCCCTCGACAAAAACCCAATAGGATTTACCCATAGGCTTTTGGATTATTACAAAAAAAAATAAAAAATCTCTGTGTTCAACATATGTTTACAATACTAACACGTTTTGTCCATCAAGATCATTTTCACACATTAAATTTTATGAAGTTTGAAGCCTAAATACAATCGACAGAAATAAACAGCTAACCGTATACTATAAAAAACTACACTACAGTCGCTCGAATCTTCATCCACTGTTTTTTGGGAATTGTGCACAGCACACCTGAACCAGTTTATCTGCAAAGTTTTTTCCTGTTCGGCGTGATGACGTTTAATGTTCCTGACAATGTCTGTAGACCAGTCCCATTTAGCAACCGCCTCTCTCAATATACGTAAAAGCTTTAAAAAAAATCATGAGCAGGGTTTTACTGGTGTACATTATAATAAAATGTGGAAATATTTTGAGCTTGTGTTCACCACCTTATTTCAAGATTTTGACTTCGTGACGATGAAACCAGAAGGGCTAAAATACTAACTCATTTCCGGGTTTTGAGTACGAAATGACATCATCCCTGCGCCACTCTATAGTGATTGGCTGTAAGTTTAGGAAGCACTTGATTTGATAAGCAGCAGAGTTTTCTATGAGCAGAGGACGAACTTTAAACAGCAATATCGCAGTCGATCATGTTCATGTAATAGTGTGTATGTGACTTGTGTACATGACACACCTGTGAGACAAGTCTCTGGTTCTCGCTTAGCCAGGTCTCCCTCATAGCTGCCTTGCGGTCGAATCGGCGGGCTAGCTGCTCCAACTTCTCCTGACGAATCAGCTCCGTCCTCAGAGCTAGTTCCCTCTCATGCTCTGCCTTCTCCAGCCTCTCCCATCCCTACATACACAAAGCAACCATCAGGCAAGTCAAAATAAGTGCCCTTGGTTAGCACTGCAAACAGCAATATGGGCATCTTCATATATTCTATCGAACAGTGTTAACTATTTGAATATTCTATAAGAATTAGAAATCATGAGTGGAAAATAAATACAATAAGTCTTATGAAAGGATGTTTTGAGGTATGTAACCAACATTTATCGCAAGTCAAATCTGAAAGGGGTCCAAGCATTTGTACAGTTCAATTCAATTTTTACTTCTACAACAATTTGAACAAGATATTGTCATAAAGCAGCTTTATAACTGTATACTATAAAGTCAAACATTACTGAGTTCAAGATGTTCAGGATTCTCAGGATGAGGATGAATGTGAACAAGAGACCTGGGATATACACAGGACATTCTTTATGATTACAGCAACAGATAAACGTCTACACTCTTGACTCCTTGGAATAATACACAAATTCGGTCTAAAGGTTTTGCTAAAATTTAGACTTTCAGAGATTTTATGTCAATCAAAACTGCTTTTTACTAGTTCACAAATATAACTGTAGATTGATGAATCCAGGTTAAAGTATCAATTAAATAAGCACAATTATTATTACTACCTTTTTTCTATCAAGTTTATACAATCAAATCAAATCAAATATTATTTGAATCACTTACAGTATATAGATGACATATTTTCCAGCCAAGCATTATGGAGAAATGATACCTTGTTGATGTCTGATATGAGTTTTCCCTCTCGAGGTATGTAGACTTTCTGATTGTTGGCTCGCATTTTGCTCTGAATGGTGAACAGCAGGACCTCCAGGTTGCCTTTTTCCGTAAACCTTCATAAAGAAAACAAAATCAATAATTTGCCTGTTGTTTATGACTTTGGATGCTTTCACATATAGTTCATTTTTGATAAACCATACTCAGTCCTGTTAGAGTGGACCTGAAAGGGAGCAAAGTGCACATGGACCTTGGTGCTTTTGGTGTGCACAACACAAGTGGACTCAAAAGAGGGAAGTTTAAGCACTGATATCTCAGACCATGTCCGTCAATTATGACAGAATTTAGGAACATAGTGTGAGCCATAACAAATTCATATACCTTCTGATAAACTAAATTGAACATTTTCAGTTAATTTTACAGGCTGTATGCAAAAAAAACAACAGTTAACCTGTCCCACCTTTGTAAACAAATACAATAAACCTCAATGTTCTGTCTTTGAAGTCTGCTCCCCTTAAATATATTTAAAGCTACACTATTAGACATTTTCCACTGTCATAATTCTGGACTGGAGTCAGTTCTCAAAGTGCTCTGTGTACATTGTGTATATATCTGAATAATCTCATATAGGATGTGATTGGGTGAGTTCATTTACAAGTCACATGCAAAGCGCTTTAGTTTAATGGTGTTCATTACTGACGCTCCGATCAGGATTTTTACGACTGATTTTACGACTGTTTTGTTTAAACTTTAATCAGGAAGTCTGTAATAAACAGTTAAATGTAAGCTCTCTGCTCATGATTACTATTAATTGAGTTAAAATAATAGCAATGAGAAATACTGTTGGTTAATTGATCAATAAACAAGCATAAAATATTTATTTTTAAATATCTTAAAAACAATAGAGTCCTAATTAAAAGTAGACTAACACAAGCATCATCCATATTAGGAAAAAGGCTAACAGCTTTCTCAGGAAATAGCTTACTAAGCTTAATGGCAAATTGATATTAAATACAACCCATAATAATGAAAAATTATTTCATTTCTCATTTTAGTTATATTAATGAAGTTATTATAATATATATATATTTTTTATATTATTATTATTTTTTTTTTAATAAAAATGACATTTAGAACTAAGCACATTTTCTGTCTTTACATTTTAGTAGTTTTATTTTTGTTTGTTTATCAGTTTTAGATTGGTTCCTCAGTACAGTGTCCATGTCTGCTCATAATATTGTGTTTTGGTGGGATTAAATCAAAACATGGAAACTGGAGTTGATTTTTCTGGTGATATCTGGCAACCGTAAGATTAAATGAAGTGAAGTAGAGTTACTGAATGGTGAGCTGCAGGGTACTATATGTGTACATACTGAACAGTTGCTACTCTTGATTATGATTGGTGATTATTTTTTAATAAAGTTTTGAATTAAACCCAACTTGTAGCGTTAGCATCATTATAAATTTACTCTGTGCAAAACCGATGATGTACAGAGTTACTCTCTTCATCATAATGACTTCTCTGCAGTATTTACACACTTGTTCGGTTGACTGAGGAGATGAAAAGCAGTGTGAAAGTAACTGTTGCTCTGTGTACATGCCTTTTGTAGTTTTTTTCCCGATTGTATTATACAACTCCAAACAGGTCACTTGCACCAGTGAGAATAAATATTTATTCACAGTGGCACAAAGTACTTTTCAGTCACAAATGTGAGTGAAATCGTTGCACTGTAAAGCCTTGAGTTTATCTGCAAAGTTTTTTTCCCGTTCCGCGTGATGACGTTTAATGTCCCCGACAACCTTTGTAGTGCCATTTAGCATCATGGTAATGCCATGATTTCTCCTCGCGTAAAGCACTGGAGCTTGAAGTGAAGTTGGCAGCTCAAGGGCTAAAATGCTAAAACCATTACTGGGTTTTGGCACTACAAAATGACATCATCCCTGTGCCGCTCTATGGTGATTGGCTGTAAGTTTCGGAAGCGTTTGATTTGATCTGCAGCGGAGTTTTCTATGAGCGGAGGACGGCGTTAAAACATTAATATCGCAGTCGATCATGTTTAATCGTGGGCAGTCAAAATTGCTATCGATATTCGAATAATTGTGCAGCTCTAGTTCACACCACAGCTTATTTACCATAATTTTAATAATGAATATGTGTAACACTGAATTGTGCCATTGAAAATGGTTGTCTCTGATGATACAGTATCATTTGGCTGAAAAACATGCTGAACCATCAAAATCAACACATGCTTCATGCTATGTAATACTAGCTGATTGTGAGTGATTGGAGTAGATAAAATCACAAAACTGCGTACAGTTTTTACAAATTTACACTCACTACTTTACATTGTAGCAAAGTGTCAATCCTTCAGTGTTGTCACAAAAAAAAAGATATAATCAAATATTTACAAAAATGTGAGGGCTGTACTCACTTTTGTGAGATACTGTATATTACACACGCACACAAATGTGCATATTTGCATTTTTATGATGGCAAGTTAGCGCCTTGCATGGCAGCTCTGCTACCATTGGTGTGTGAGTGTGTGTGTGAATGGGTGAATGAAACACAGTGTAAAGTGCTTCGGATAAAAGTGCTATACAAGTGCACCATTTACCATATGTAAACACATCAAATGGACCAAGTGTGAAAACTTTTGTTGTTCATTTGTTGTTTTTACATATGCACAAAAATTGCTGAGTCGTGTATCTGAGACCACTTGAAGCACTGAAACAGACCAAGTGTGAAAACAGCCTTCAAACTTAAATGCTGGTCTGTGATTTTCCCATCTTTGACAATACAGTCATATTAGGAAAAGGGGACCTTAGAATATGGAACAATATCATATTTAAGTCAAATAGTACTGCTCAGATATAAGGTACAACAGTAAAGTGTTCTCCCGATGAAACTCACTTAGGAGGTTTCTCCACTGTTCGGTAGGTGTTAAAGGCCTGAAGCTGCTGCTGCACTCCAACCAGAGAGTTGGCAAACTTGCGATTATTGAGGATAATGATGGTCTGTTCAATCCACTCCAGCAGGTCAGAGGCCAGCGATTCGTACTTGTCAATCATCTTCTCAGTTTCAATAGCGTTGTCTAGCACCTATGCACAAGGAATGCGGTAAGAAAGTATACAATAATTTTTTCTTTTTGTTTTTTTGTTTTGCAAAAATAAGTTAATGCCAAAGAAAGGTTAAAAATGCAGCCTTGGAAACCTGTAATTAGAGAAGTGCTTAGTTAGCTCATCATTCAAACTGTGGGAACACTGTCTTTACAAGAGTGTGCATCAAATTTACCAGAACACTGGCATAATTTGAATAATGATATATTAATAATTAAAAGCAGCATGATAAAAAGATTCCATTCTGTGCACGTATTACAATTTCATGACCTTGATTTGGTGTCTTGTTGCATCATGAAGTTGTACACACAAAGTCACTGTCGGAGCTTGATAAAACAAAATGAAATAAAATGCAAATGAATAGGATGTACTGGACAAAGTGCTATTAAATGCTGAATAATGGGGAAGGAAGCCATGCTGTTAAATTAAACCAAACTTGCAATGACTGTGATAATTACTAAGACAGAAATATACTAGAATCTTATTAGATGTTTATTTCAATGCTTGCCCTCTTCTGAGTCATATATCACTGTATATGATTTTTTAAATTGACAGTCCATAGTGAACTGGGATAGAGGTGACCATCTTTATATACAGTGATCCTGGAGTGTCTCACCTTTCCAATACGTTTGCCTTCCACTTTCAGTGCCTTCATCTTGGAGAAGTAATGATAGTAAGTGACAACATAGGTGATGATTGATTTTTCATCAGGATGGTCAACGCTGATATCTGCATTAAACAGAAATACACGTGTCATACACAAGCATTTCAAAACATCAGTGTCCCCAAATTCCAAATATCAGTAAAACTTTCAGGCGGAACAGAATGGCTTCCTTATTTCTCCCATAGACACAAAAAAGGGAAATGCTCAGAAATGAGCTATCTGAAGTGGGCACAACATGTTTTGATGGTTTCTCACGCCCCTGTCCTTTGTTCTCTGCAGGTTACTAAAGTCTTATATTGAGCTCCGAATGGGATATGACCATCATTGCTGACTCCATAACATAATAATCAAAGTTCCACCATAAAACTTGCTAAGCCATCCTCTCTGTAATAGCTAGAGGCATGCTTAATAGGTGTCAGATTCATTGGTGTCTACATTCTATCTAGTACAAATAAAAATGGAAGTTTACCCAAAAAAACCCTAGTGTTTATCTGTGGAAGGGACAGCTCCACAGCATAAATAATAAAACCTGTCTATTCATACATACAGGGTTTGTACGGTTGCTTCATAATGACATTCATGCAATTGATTTGTTTTCAAGGACTATACAAGAGATGTCATTCAAACATATTCTGCAATTCTACTTTTTAAATTCTAAAAAAGTATTATTATTATTAATATTATAATAAAATCAACCAGATTTTATATAGCACCTTCTCCATCCATCCCGGACTAACTTTGTATTTCCCAGGCAGTGCTTTGTCTTCACCATAACATCAATATAATTCAGGTGAGTTCTAAATTATGTCATGCGCTAATTAGCATATTCATTACGTCATTGCAATGTAGTTGCATTCTGCCTAGTGTCCGTTTGCTTCTTGCCTACTCTCTTAATACAGCTGAATTTCCAATAAAGCTGGAAAGCATTTACATATTTTTCTGTTGTCAGACAAAAGAACGAATATGCAAGTGACTGAAATGCGGCCCCTTATGAGACTACATGTTAGTCACTTCTAAACTGCTGCTCTGCTAAAATCCTGATTTATAACCAAGACATCGACTGACAAAATCAACACACACACACACACACACACACACACAAACACACGTTAAAGACAACAGCTGAAGAAAGTGTCGGATAGAAAGTAAGAAGTGAATGAATGTGCTGCTTCTCTCTGCCCCTCACTGAACAGAATAGCTACAGAGACGTGCGTCTCTCGGGGAAGTACTGGTCACTCTCTTCTACGGAAAGTAGCCCCACAGCAAAAAGTCGCTAGATGTGTCACTAGGTGTCTGAAAGTGGACTGGAGCTCTCTGTCAAAATGAGAGTGAGTAGAGGGAGGGTCTGCAGCAGGGCTTCATATTTTAAGTGTGTACGTGTTATTTAGTGATTTTCTTTATTTTGATTTTGACCTTTTATAATTCAAGCACTTTTTAAAGCACCACTAGATAAAAGATGGCTATTTTCAACGTTTTCCAGAACTTAAATTTCAAAAAGACAAATTCAAGCACTTTGTACGAACCCTGTACATCATGTTTTTTTCAAAAGTACATTCCACATTTTACTTTCCTCCACTAAAACACAGATACTTTATTTGGTAGCTGATCATGATACTGTCAAGTATACAACCAAAAGTATCCTGGTTCTGACGGTGTAATTTTGGATAGCGTGTAGGGGTAAAGTATTTTTCCTCAGATGTGAGCCAAGCAACAATAAAACTGCAAATAATAATAAGCAGTGCCTCCAATTTGAGTCAACAGTGCCACTTTCATGCTTTCTATTACCACACAACACTGACGCTTGTGAGTTTAGAGGTCAAAGTTCAGAGAGATAAAGTTGACATGAAGCCAAATTAATGACTAACAGAAACAAATGCATCTTTCAATTCCCGAATCTTTTCCCTTTCAGGAAATTGCTTTTCCTTTTGGGTGAATTATTGGTGTTACTTTAGCTGAAAAATCCAAAAAGCATAGTTTCCATAATGCTCACAATATTGCTATGGCTAAACTGTAAATTTTGGCACCCCTGTTAATTGTTTTAACACTTGGATTCTGAAACTTCATCTAGGGCTTCTACACCCTCAGATATAACAGATACCAAACTGTACTTTTCTCATTATGGGGTTGTGCAATAAAGGTTTTGGATGTTTAGTATGTATCTTTTAGCTGGGACAGTGCATGTGACATACCTTTAATTAGCTTTTACAGTAAAGCTTTAAAAGTACATTAGTGGTTCTTAAGGTCTATGTATCTTAAACTATTTCTAATTAATTACTGTGTGGTAACTATTTCTGAGAGTTTAATGAACATGTTACAGTATAACACACACAACCAATAACACCGAGAGGTGAAGATAACATGTAAAAAAGGAAAATCTTAAAAACAATACCAAAAATGGCTTCCTATTGCGATGTCCTGATTTTGTGTTAGTGGAGTCTATTTTTTGCCTTCTGCTCCTCAGCTGCAAGGCTATAACAGCATTGTCCTACTTGCAGATATAGGGCACCATGGGGCCTCAAACGGTCGGTTACAGGCATAACTGCCTAATGAGGAACAATGAATTAAACCAGATGGCGTTAATATTAAAAAACAACCTCCATCTATGAAGCAAGCTCATTTCTAAGCACTGAAATAATAAACACACCGTACTCTGTCACTGCTAATGATAGCAGTCCACATGCTGTGGTCACCTGATTGCCAAATAACAATGTTAGGTTCAGCAAAAGTGATGTTTGGATTCAACTACTTGCAGAGACGCACCTTCAGGGTCCAGCAGCTTTGTGAGGCCCAAGTGCTGTTCAGCCAGGTTAAAGGCATTCTGCAAATTATAGTGGGCATTGGATTTCTTCAGCTTGTCAAAGTCTATCAGGTCAGGCCTGAGAGAGAGAGAGAGAGAGAGAGAGAGAAAGAGAGAGAGAGAGAGAGCGAGAGCAAGCACAGAAAAAATATTTTCAAATAATTTTAAATGCTTGCAAATAGTCTATAAAATATAATGTCAAAAGATGTCTTGATAGAGGTAAATAAACAAACAAACAAATAAATGCACCCTCTTATCTGACTGCAGTTGTCACCTTTGCTGATTAACACTCAGCTGCTTTTTATTACTCCTCACTATGTATTAATATGCATGTTTAGGCTTAAGGAGAGGGAAGAAGAGAGAAAAACAGGAGGTGAAGTGGGGACTAGAGAGAGGGTTTCTATACCTGTGTTTGTGAATGAGTGCATTGAAGGCCATGCCGTCTCTCCAGCTCGTAGTGAAATTGTGAATGTTGACATTTTGATAACTGTAACAAAGCAGAAAGGTCAGAATTCAGAAGCAGACACAGGATTGGACTGAGTGTGAATAAGCTCAATTTAGCAAGTCTAGTGAAGAACTTTATCAAGCTTAAGAAATGTCAGAATCTCAACAGGTATACATTTCATGATCTAAACAACAAGGCTTTAACTAAAATATTTTTAAAGCCTCCTTTTAAACGAAGCATAAGGCTGATTAACTGCCACTATGACAGTGTGTGTGTGTGTGTGTGTGTGTGTGTGTGTTTGTTCACCCTGCGGTCTTCATCTGACACCAGAGAAGCAGAGCGTCCTTGGCAGACTTCTTTTCTTTGCTGTCTTCCGTCTCAACACTAATGTCCTGAATCTGTCAGACACAATTCCAACCAAGATCTGCTCATGTGCAAGCTCCACACACTCTGGAGCTCACACACACCAATCACAACCACTTAGTCCTTTACCCTTCATACCACTTATAATATACTATACGTGACATCTGCCTACTTGTAATCACAATCATAGCTTAAGGTAAAATTGTAAACATTATTTAACATATAGCTTTAATTGGATTATTCTTATATTATTAAATCTTCGCAACACCACATCAACGTGTAAATTCACAGCAAAGAAACATGTCAACCAATGGGGAAAACCACTACAGTTAGCTGACCTGGAAGCGCAGAATGATGGTCCAGATGAGGCCCAGGGTGAGGCGGTGGTTGCCATCAACAATGTCATGCGAGCCCATGTTCTCAAGGTGAACGCGCTGTTCTTTGAGGAACTGCAGAGCTTTGTCCACGTTCTCCAGACAGTGAATTCGCATACGACCTTTTGTGGGCTTCGGCTGTGGAGAACACCAATCATTACATGATCATAACTTCAAGCTCTACTGCAAAACTTTATAATTTTGTAAAAATGAAAAAAAAAACAAAAACAAAAACAAACATTTGTTCAGATAAATTGAGAGATAAAGTGTACAGTACGAATTCTGCTTTTCTTCCTGTGTCCCCATCAGTGAAGTTAGGTGAAATGAGAGGAGTCTGCTGAATGCAGATGTGCCAACATTGCTAACAAGTAAATCCTAGCAGGCAGAGAGAAAAATCTGAATTTTACCACAGTATGCCACCAGATATATTTTTAATGTGTGTGCCGATCAACAGTAATAAAATTCAGGGTAATAATAGGGCAGCTCCTCCATTTTTACCTCACAAGATCAAGGTCATAGGTCAAGTTGCATCTAGATCAAGTTAACAAGAAACAAAAGTAATCATATCACACATTTTGTCCTTCAGCGAGCTGGCTTTTCTGCAAAGAGAATTTACAGTCATGTAAATAAACAAGTACACCCCAGGGAATTTGTTGGCTTTTTTGACATATTTGGACAAGAAGACATTTGATCATTTTTGAAACAGTGCTTATTAATAAAATTGATGTACTTGAACAAAACCACAAGGAAAATGAGCTTTATCAATCAGTAATTCCACAGAAATATCAATAAATGTGATCATCTTCATGCAATATTCTTTCAGTTGCAAGATGTTTTTCTTGCATATAACGCACGTTGATGCAACTGTACAGTTACTGTACAGTAACTGTACAGCAAATGCACATTATTCCAAAAGGCCTGGTCTTTGCCGTTATGCTCAGTGGCAAACTGTATTCTTGCAAAGGCTTTTTCCTGGCATGCCTCCCATTGTAGAAGCATGCACGTTGACACCAACAGTTGCAAAACTTACTAGCAGGTCCTGTAATTAAATTTTGGGGTTCTTGGAGAGATATTTTTGCATTAGATGGTCTAATCTTGGGCAGAATTTGCTGGGACGAGCAGTGGTTTGTGCCATTTGTATACGATGTTCCTTACAGTGGAATGATGCATTTCAAATAATAACTGGCTTGGCGGTTAAGGGTCTGGGTTACTGATCGGAACGTCGGGGGTTCAAGTCTCAGCACTGCCAAGCTGCAACTGTTGGGCCCTTGAGCAAGGCCCTTAACCCTCTCTGTTCCAGGGGCACTGTATCATGGCTGACCCTGCGCTCTGACCCCAACTTACTGACATGCAAAGAAAAGAATTTCACTGTACTGTAATGTGTGTGTGATCAATAAAGATGCATTATTATAATTTGGAGATCTTTTTAAATCCCTTGCCAGACTCATAGGCATCCAGAACATTTTTTCTGAAGGCCTTATAGAACTCTTTAGAACTTGACATAATGACACCACACACCTCGGTAGCACAGGGAACAACAGACACAAGATATGAGAGGGGTATAAATAAGACCGGTTCCACCGGAACTCCCTACGCGATAAATGTACTTATTTTTTCCATGTGACTAGTCTGTGTTTTTTTGTTAATTTAAATTGTGAAAATTACTACAAAACGTCAATATTGTGGGTCATTATGGCGGCTGTGGCGCAGGTGGTGGAGTGGGTTGTCCACTAATCGTAGGGTTGGAGGTTCGATTCCCGGCCCGGATGACTCCACATGCTGAAGTGTCCTTGGGCAAGACACTAAACCCCAAGTTGCTCCCGATGACAAGGTAGCGCCTTGCATGGCAGCTCTGCTACCATTGGTGTGTGAATGAGACACAGTGTAAAGCGCTTTGGATAAAAGTGCTATACAAGTGCAGACCATTTATATTTACCATTTGATAGAGTATCAACTGTATTAATAAGCACTCCTCTCAAAGAGGATGCTTGTCCAAATATGTCAAAAAAGCCAACTATTTCCATGGGGTGTACTTATTTTTTTCCACAGGA
Source organism: Noturus placidus (assembly GCA_022414735.1). Taxonomy (NCBI): domain Eukaryota; kingdom Metazoa; phylum Chordata; class Actinopteri; order Siluriformes; family Ictaluridae; genus Noturus; species Noturus placidus. The sequence goes on from JAFFST010052811.1 coordinate 63,206, forward strand.
CTATATATTTGGGCTTAGTCTGACCGCTGATTTAGCTTTATAAAAATAAATTAATTAATTAATAAAAAGCAGAAACTCAGTTTTCAGGTGTCTCCCATAACATTTGCTGTCTCTTAAAGCTAAATAAAATGGGAATAGAGTGGTGCAGGGATAATGTCATTAAGTACTGGAACCCGGAAGTTAGCATCACACTGGTTCCCTCGACAAAAACCCAATAGGATTTTCACCTAGGCTTTTGGATTATTGCAAAAAATAAGCTCAGTGATCAACAAAAGTTTACAATACTAATACATTTTGTCAATCAAGATAATTTTCACAAATGAACAACTTTTATGAAGTTTGAAGCCTAAATACAATCGGCAGAAATATAAACTACACCACACTCGCGCGACTTCACCGTCACGGTCACCATCACCAAGCTTCCAACAACTTTTCCAAAGTGGATTTAAAAACCTCTCTCATCATACGGATTTACTCTGTGGCTGAATTTTCATCTACATTTGTTTAGGAACTGTGCACAGCATACTGTACCTGACCCAATTTATCTACAAAGAATTTTCCTGTTCGGCGTGATGATGTTTAATGTCCCCGACAACCTCTGTAGTCCCATTTAACAACCGCCTTTTTCAATAAACATAAAAGCTTCATTGGGGTTTTACTGGTGTATTTTATGTCATAGAATAAAACGTGAAAATATTTTGAGCTTGTGTTCATCACAGATTTTATTTCAGGATTTCAAAAAAACCCATTTAAAAACCCATTGACTTCGGGACGAAAGGGATGCCAACGCGTTTCCCTGTGCCACTCTATAAAGTCACTGAACCTTTGTGACCGACGTTGTGGGAAAAAGTGTATTTAGTGCTGCTGGATGTACCTCACTATACAAGCCCATTCGGCTTAGTTTGAGCAGCACATACCAGCTGACTTATTTTCAGTCACTACGGTGGTCTGAGTTGAATATGGAGAAAAATTCTCCCAGCTGCTGTTCTAGACATGGCATTCTCAAATAAAAAATAAATAAAAGGTAGATGCCACAATTGTGTTAAAGGCATATTATTGATTACAGGCAAGTGATATGATCTTAGATGGGAAACTACTCAAATGTCTCCATGATCTGTCTTTATACAGAGATCACATGCATTGTGATAAACACATTTTGTCAGTTGCACTGAAAAAACTCAGACATAGCATCCCAAGTTGGTTTAAGAACCAGACTTTATTCCTTTTGCTTGTCCAGCTTGCATTGTCCCTGACAGCCACACAAACAAACCAATAATAAAGAAAAAGCAGGTAGTTCCTTAGTTAACGCTTCCTCCTCAGACAACATGGAGGAGTTTCATCATTGGTTATATAAAACTGCTGGATTTTATACAAGAGTCAATACAAACAATGGTTGTTTGCAAGACTGGCAAATTGAGGATAAACAACAAATTTCAATATCCAAGAGCATGCTGAAATCCAGAGAACATAGGGAGCACAAATTATGGAAACAGAACTGCAGTAAGAAACAGCACTGAAGTAAATGTTTGATTAAGGCACTCCTAATGAGAAAACAAGCAAGCGTGGAGAGAAATCACTCATGCCATGACACTTTACCTGGTCAAGGATTATAAAATCCATCAAAATGGTCAAAAACGAGTGAATATGATTTCTAAATAGTCGATCATTGTTATAACTTGCCACATCTCAACTAGTTTTGTAATGCCATTTCTCAGCTGTGCCAAGAATGCACATAGAAGTGCACAAAAACAAAAATACTGGAACACAAACAGCTTTTTAAATACATATACATATACACACACACACTTTCGCAAGGCACTGTATATATACATATATATATATATATATATATATATATATATATATACACACACACATACATACATACATACACACACTTGCGAAAGTATTCGGCCCCCTTGAACTGTTCGACCTTTTGCCACATTTCAGGCCTCAAACAA
>JAFFST010052811.1:84578-97793 GCA_022414735.1 Noturus placidus
TTCTGCAGCAGGACAATGATCCTAAACACACCAGCAAGTCCACCACCGAATGGCTGAAGAAAAACAAAATGAAGACTTTGGAGTGGCCTAGCCAAATTCCTGACCTGAATCCTATTGAGATGTTGTGGTATGACCTTAAAAAGGCCGTTCATGCTCGAAAACCCTCTAATGTAACTGAATTAGGACAATTCTGCAAAAATGAGTGGGCCAAAATTCCTCCAGGACGCTGTAAAAGCCTCATTGCACGTTATCGCAAACGCTTGGTTGCAGTTGTTGCTGCTAAGGGTGGCCCAACCAGTTATTAGGTTTAGGGGGGCAATCACTTTTTCACACAGGGCCATGATGGTTTGGATTTTTTTTCACCTTTAATAATAAACACCTTCATTTACAAATTGCATTTTGTGTTTACTTGTGTTGTCCTTGACTATTGTTTAAATTGGTTTGATGTTCCGAAACACTTAAGTGTGACAAACATGCAAAGGAACAGGAAATGAGGAAGGGGGCAAACACTTTTTCACACCACTGTATATATATATATATATATATACACATATATACACACACACACACACATATATATATATATATTTTATGTGTGTGTGTGTGTGTGTGTGTGTATATATATATATATATATATATACACACACACACACACACACACACACACACACACACACACACACACACACACATATATATATATATATATATATGGAAGGTGGAAGGTGCACAAGGTCTCTAACATCCACCAGCTTCATGATGTCATCATGGAGGAGTGGAAGAGGACTCCAGTGACAACCTATGAAGCTCTGGTGAACTCCATGCCCAAAAGGGTTTAGGCAGTGCTGGAAAATAATGGTGGACACACAAAATATTGACACTTTAGGCCCAATTTGGACATTTTCGCTTAGGTGTACTCACTTTTGTTGCCACCAGTTTAGACATAAATGGCTGTGTGTTGAGTTATTTTGAGGGGACAGCAAATTTACACTGTTACACACAAGCTGTACACTCACTACTTTACATTGTAGCAAAGCGTCATTTCTTCAGTGTTGTCACATGAACATATATAATTAAATATTTACAAAAATGTGAGTGGTGAACTTACTTTTGTGAGATACTGTGTACATTAATCATCTGCTATTGTATGAGAAGACTGTGTACTGAACTGCTTAGCACATGATTAAATTAAGATTTAACAAAATATGCATCAGGAGATAGACATGTTAATCATTACATAAAAGACAAACAGCTGACAGTTTAATTGAACTGTGTTGTAACCAACTCCCCATCAGCACCTGGATACAGCACAGGCAAAGATTTTGTATTATGAAAGGCTCTTAACCAACACATCAACTGATATTAAGCCAGCGAAGACTGTAAGAAGAAGAGCCTGTGAAGAGTTTTCATATAAAATGAGGGTTTAATGTGGACTTGGCCCACCATGCATCCCCAATATGTCTAAGAAAAAATAAATAAATACATTTCAGAAATAGTACAGAAATCAAATTTATTAAAAGGGGACAATAATTTTGAAACTGATTTTTGAAGAAGAAGAAGAAAAAAAAAAAGTAGGGATGCACCGAAATGAAAATTCTTGGCCGAAGTCGAAACCGTTGCTAGGGTATTTGGTCGGGTCATCAAACACGTCACTGTCCGGTCAAATTTATTCGCCATTTTCACTTATTAAATTATTATAATTTCAGTTGCCGAACATTAGGTGCATCCCTAAAAAATGGTTAAATAAAAGCATGCAATGTCTCTGCGTACGAGTTTAAATATCACTTATGAACAGTGACAATAATGAATGACTGAATGAACAAATATGACTGCAGGTGTGTCATACCAGAAGCATGAATAGTTGATATAGTTTTAGAGATATGTAGACCTGATGACTAGTTAAAAATTAATAGCACATATCTGGGAATATAACTTTTATACTCCTAAAAGATCTATTGCAGATATCCTGAAGTGTAGTTATTAGTAGGGGTGTAAATTGCAAGTTTCATGATGATACAACCTAATCAAAACTTTTAGCCAGTGAGTTGATATTTGCGGATACCTTAAATCACTGCCACGATGGGATCGATATTAAGCGATTTCCTTTTTAACACAATCAATAACATTTCTATTAATTCACAGATGCAACCAAAATATTTTGAACTATTTACTGAGCTTTTTTTCCCCACTATGAAATCCTACATAGGGGCGCACGGTGGCTAAGTGGTTAACACGTTCGCCTCACACCTCCAGGGTCCGGGGCTCGAATCCTGCCAGGGCCATGTGTGTGCGGAGTTTGCATGTTCTCCCACATGTCCCACAAAGAGTCCGTAGTGTATGAATGAGTGTGAGAGTGTGTATGTGATTGTGCCCTGCGATGGACTGGCACTCTGTCAAGAGTGTACCCCGCCTTGTGCCCTATGCTCCCTGGGATAGGCTCCAGGATCCCCTGTGACCCTGAAAAGGAGTAAGCGGTAATGGATGGATATCCTACATACAGTCATGTGAAAAAATAAGTACACCCCATGGAAACTGCTGGCTTTTTTTGACAAATTTGGATAAGCAGACATTTGATCAGTGGTAGCTTGGCGGTTAAGGCTCTGGTTTACTGATCGGAAGGTCAGGGGTCCAAGCCCCAACGCTGCCAAAAAATTTGCTTTTTCAATCATTTATTCAACAGAAATATCAATAGATGCGATATTCGTCTCTGGAAAAAGTAAGTATACCTTTGGCCTCAGAAGCTAGTATTGCCCCCTTTAGTAGAAATAACTTCTGGTAGGCATTTTGCAAAATTGTCCACAAGGCTTACTGGAAATGTTGACCACTCTTCCATGAAATATTCTTTCAGTTGCAAGATGTTTGAGGGTTTTCTTGCATGTACTGCCCGTTTCATATCCCCTCACAACATTTCAATGGGATTCAAATCCGGGCTTTGACTAGGCCATTCCATAACCTTCCATTTCTTTCTTTTGAGCCATTCCTTACTGGATGTGCTAGTGTGCTTAGGATCATTATCCTGTTAAAACGTCTACTTTCTGTTCAACTTCTGGACAGATGGCCGTATGTTATCTTCAAGCACTTTTTAATATGGGGCAGAATTCATAGTTGAATCAATGAGTTCAAACTGTCTAGTCCCTGAGGCAGTGACGCAACCCCAAACCATAAAATTTCCACCACCGTGCTTCACAATTCGTATGAGGTGCTTCTCCTGAAAATCTGTCATTGGTCTGTGCCAAACACGTCTACTGCACATTATTCCAAAAAGCCTGTAATCTTGCTCTAATGTTCTTTTTAGACAGCAAAGGCTTTTTCCTGGCACGTCTCCCATGCAAGTCAAATTTGTGCAAACTCTTTCTGAGTGTAGAAGCATGCACTTTGACACCAACAATTGCAAGACTTACTAGCAGATACTGTGATGAAATTTTGGGGTTCTTGGAGACTTCTTTTTGTATCAGATGGTCTGCTCTTGGGCTGAAATTGCTGGGACGACCAGTCCTGGACAAATTGGCAATCATTTGAAATCTGCACCACTTGTAAATGATTTTTCTTACAGTGGAATGATGTATTTCAGATCATTTTTAAATCCCTAGCCAAACTCATAGGCATCCGCAATCTTTTTTCTGAAGGCCTTCCTGAACACTTTAGACCTTGGTATAATGACACTATTGTGAAAATTACTAGAACATGTATATTTTATGTGTCATTTGATAGAGGGCCATGACATGTGACAACAGTTTGTTTTTGATCTCCATGGGAACGACCTGGGTACACACGTGTGCGTGTGAGAGAGAGAGAGTGAGTGAGAGAGAGAAAGCGCACACACACTCGGAGCCAAGTGATGTGAGAAAACGGCACTTTTTAAATGCATAAGTAACCGATGCGCCGCTTTAAAAACAAAATGTAGTGTAATTTCTTACTTTAGTTATCACACAATAATCTGATACGTGCTTTTTCTGTGTGTGTGTGAGGTACAGAGAGAAAGCGGGCAAGTGATATGTCTGCTGGCCCAATTTATGATAAATATATCTTTTGTTTGTATAATACATTTTTGTATTGCTTATGATCAAATACATCCAAATCCATTTCTACAATTTACTGCTCATTTAATATAGGTATCAGCAATAGCCCTTAAAAACTACTTACAGCTATGACTATCGTATATGCTATGGAATTTTGAGAGGCTTAGTATCAGTCAGATGCAGGGTTATAACAATGAATCTCTCAGGATGAGAGTAAATATTACCTCTGAATACATCATAAATTTTCTAAGTGTCTGCAATGTTCACATTCACTGGAAGTAGACATGAATTATGTGAAGTACAAGAAGTAAACTGATCTGATCTAAGCAGAAAGTGGTAGAGGCACTGCTGGAAGATTTCCTGTGCTGGCCATTCTGTGTTGCTTTAAGGATTGGGCAGAAGATTTCAAAGCAAATATGCAAAAACGAAACTCCACTCACTCGAGACCAGAACAAACAAGATTCAGTTCAAGATTCAAATCTTCAAACATTTTTTTTTTTTTATTCCAGGCCATTCTAACTTTGACTTTCTTTGGTTTTCAACAAAAACCTTCAGAATAAAATCATAGAAAATGTCAGAGATGTTTTATGGCCTCCTGATATTACATAGATTTACAATGTACACTTAACATTTGAATCTCCTGGTAGCTATGAAAACTAGTCTTTGTATTAGAACACGACCCATTTTGTAAAAATGGTGACCAGGTGTGGGTATTTCCAGCAACATGACAAAGTTGAGAAAAGTTTAACTTTATGCAAATTGGAGCAGCAACTACCAATGGAAGTGAAAACAGTAGAGTGCACATGAGCTGAAGCCTCCCGTGCTAGCCGGGACCAAGCAGTGCCAAGCTAGACACTTCACCCAGGAAATGTAGAGGCAACAGGCAAGGAGCTGAGGGAAATAATGAAACACACACATTTTTTGTTGCAATCAAGAAAAAACCCTGGTGTAGCTCCTATGTAAGTGAGCATCAGGGTGTCATCTGTTCGATGGTGATTGGGAGATGGCCCTCAGCTTCTCGGCCTCAATGTTTCCTGTAGTTCACTTTATTTTGTTTTTAAATCAATCAAAAGCCCAGAGTAGCTCCAAATTTGGGTGAAGGGTTCCAGCTTGGTGCTGTTCGGCCCTGGGCACCAAACCTGCTCACCAAACCTCAACCATGATAAGAGCTACTCTAGTGTGTTTCATTATTATTATTATAATTATTATCATTATTAAGCTTTAAATTCACTAACACCATAAGCTAAGCTAATTGGGGATTGCTGCAATGGCACTACTTCTGCTAGAGAGCACAGGGGGCTTTGGATCATGTGCGCTCTACCAAGTCGCTCCAATTTTGCACAAAGTGAAACTTTTCTAAAGTTTAGTGGTGTCGCTGGACACTCCCACATCTAGTTTCCAGCTGTCGCAGTTGCTCACATTACCAGAAGTCACCAGTGCTCATTGAAAATGAATGGTCTCCAATGGCTTTGTCACTGCGAGTTGTAGGTGTGAGCACACATTGAGTCACAGACAAAAACTTCAACATAGTATTAAACAACTTCTGATAGCAATTTTTCACAAGTCCAAAAAGACCTTCATTGACAGTTTCTCACCGGACAGAATTCCAGCCTGAATGCAATGAAGTTGCTGCTGTAAAATTTCAAAGATTACACATACTGCCCATTCCCTTTAATCACTACTACTAGACACAGTCAATATTTGCATATAGGTGGAGTTGTTCAAGTGCTAGCACCACCAAGCAGTCACTGTTGGGCCCTTGAGCAAGGCCCTTAGGGGGCAATTTCAATATTCTGTAATATACAGTATACTGTATGTGAGAAAGACGACTTCTTTTTCTTCTAAAACCAAAAGCTTTTGTTGGTGCTAATCACATGGCCCTGAAAAACTATCCCTCTTACAAAAGTTCGTACCTAGTGAAGAGTCAAGGACCCAGAAAAGTCCCATGATTCTTTGCAACAAGATTTTTAGGCAGTCAGGGACAACTGAATTACATGGACCATGGAACCCAATGTAGTCTTAAGTGCAAGAAAAATAATTATACTGGACTGTAATGGAACAATAAAGGCTTTCTCTCTTCTCAAAAAGCTGTTATGCAAGAATTGCACTATAATGTTCACAAAAGGTTAGAGTGCTTTCCTTAGTTTGTTTAATCACAATTTATTAGCTACCACCTGTTACGGTGAGAAACAGGATTAACCAATCAGAACCATGCTTTTTTTCAGATTTATGTTGGAAAGGTATTAGCCATGCTAATTTAGTATATTTTCCCCCTCATGATTATCAAAGTATAGGTGTTATCTTGACTTTCAAATAGGGCTGCACAATTAATCGAATATTGATCTCGATTACGATTTTGACTGCCCATGATAACATGATCGACTGTGATATTGACATTTGAAGTTCATCCTCCACTCATAGAAAACTCTGCTGTTTATCAAATCAAGCGCTTCCTAAACTTACAGCCAATCACCACAGAGTGGTGCAGGGATGACATTTTGTCTGCCAAAACCCGGAAACGAGTTAGCATTTTAGCCCTTCCTGCTCCATCGTTCCAAAGTCAATGGGTTTTTTGAATGGTTAAAAGCCTGAAATCCGGTCTGTGGTGAACACAAGCTCAAGATTTTTTTTCACGTTTTATTCTACCGCATAAAATACACCAGTAAAACCCCACTCATGATTTTGTTTAAAGCTTTTACGTGTATTTAAAAAGGCGGTTGTAGACTGCATAATGAGGGTTTAGGACGGATGCAAGTGCAGATAAGAGCTTTATTGAAGAGAGGCAGACAAATCCAAAACGTGAGACAATAGCGTGGTCAAAACAAGCAAAAGGCCAGGCGATTGGTAAACAGGCATAAACAAGAATCAAACAACAAGGTTTGAGAACAAAATCAAAATGATGAGACGTGAAATTATGAGCAAATGCTTGATGCACAGAAAACTCACGCAATACTTCGCGGCAAACAACGAGACAAGGAGTTTAAATGACAAACGTAATTAAGGATGAACACAAAACAGCTGAGACTAATGCTGACACACAAGGGAACAACCAATGATAATTCAGGAGCAGAGACAGGACAGAAATCATAACAAATGCACATGTAGGAAGTAAACAAATGAAATGTCACTAAAAGAGCGCTGCGAGCTCCAGCTTTTGCGTGAGGGGAAATCATGACACTAACATGTTGCTAAATAGGACTACAGAGGTTGTCCAGGACATTAAATGTCATCACGCCGAACAGGAAAAAAAAAATCATCCACAGAGTAAATCCATCCATCCATCTTCTACTGCTTAGTCATTTTCGGGGTCACGGGGAAACTGGAGCCTATCCCAGGAAGCATCAGGCACAAGGCGGGTACACCCTGGACAGGGCGCCAATCCATCGCAGGGCACAATCACATACACACTCACACATTCATACACTACGGGCACTTTAGACATGCCAATCAGTCTACTACACATGTCTTTGGATTGGGGGAGGAAGTTGGAGCACCCGAGGAAACCCCCGCAGCACATGCAAACTCCGCACACACATGGCCCCGGCGGGACCCTGGAGGTGTGAGGCAAACGTGCTAAAGTAAATCCATGCTAAAGTAAATCAGAGTAAATCCGTATTAAGTAAAATGTTTTAAAACAAGTTTGGAAAAAGTTGTCGGAAGCTTGATGCAGTTGAGCGACCGTGGTGTAGTTCGTTTATAGCATACAATTAGCTATTTATTTCTGGCGAATTTATTTAGGCTTCAAACTTTACAAACGTCGAGTTTATTTGTGAAAATTATCTTGATGGACAAAACGTGTTAGCATTGTAAACTTGTGTTGGTCACAGAGTTTTTTTTTTTTTTTGCAATAATCCAAAAGCCGATGGGAAAATCCTAATGTGTTTTTGTCAAGGGAACGGTGTGATAACTTCCGGGTTCCGGTACAAAATAACGTCACCCCTGTGTCACCGCTCTATTGGGTGATTTGGCTGCGTCTCTCCTCCTGTAAACACTTATTTCCTTTTCTGTATAGGCCTGAATTGTTTTCATTTAGTTGCATATCGTTATATTTGATGCATATTTTCATTTGGTTGATAGCATTTTTATCTTGGGTACAATTTTATATTTATATTTTGCATCTACGAGAGGATGCACTTTAAGGTCCAGTCAAATTTGATGCAAAGATTTGTACATTAGCAGGAATGTAGCACAACATGAAGGTGAAAGCAGCGGTCTGTTTATTTAAATGTGAAAGTGCAATAAAAATATGTTGTCCTTAAAATCAATCAATAACCATGAGAAACAATCGTGATCTCAATATTGATCAAAACAATCATGATTATCATTTTGGCCACAACTGTGCAGCCCTACTTTCAAATTGAGCCAATAAAACCTGTTACGAGTTTGGAGCTCCATTCAAATTCTGTCAAGAATTAGACCTAGTTGTCCCTGCTCCAGCTATGAAAGGATAGAGCTAAGCCAAGTGTGGAACAGAAGGTCATTGAGCTGGTTAGCAGTGGGTTTCTTATGGCTGCCGTTACACTACACTACACAGAATCACCTCTTTTAACGTGACACTTCCGCTCCCCTCATGCTTGGCTTGACTTTGTGTAGTGACCAGCAAGAATGATGAAAGGTTGCTGCTCAGTTCTAGAACTACAAAAAAAGGAACTCCACATGATCTAGCTGTCAGTGTCAGCTTGGACTTTGTTCATACCCTATCAATTTGAATGCAGACTGGTAACCCTATCGCCTTCAGTTATCCAGATAAAGCCATGGGAAACCACCAATGTAAATTAACATTTAACTACATATTACAAAAAGATAAGGGAGAGAATTTAACTCCTGGAAAAACATGACCTCACAGAAAGCTCTCATCTGTTCTGGTTTCTTTTACGTCTACATGACAGAGATCACTGCTGATGAAGAGAGAAATGATTGCTACAAAAAAGTGCTACTTTAAGTTAGTTCAATTACAAGTACAATTAGATACATAAGGCTGTATTAGGGATATCTCAATCTCATACAGGTCAAATACAGTTAATAATATAGCTCACATACAATTAACAAACACTACACCTGATGTTCAAAACAGAGTTGTGGTGATATTTGTGATGGTTTTTGAATTCTTAGATAACATTCGCAATTTAATTTTTGTGCCGTTAAAAGTTAGGCAGATTAAATAACTTCATACAATATTAGTAGAACTCTTATTCAAGCATATTTTCACTGTTCTTTGAAAGACAACTAATAACATATGTTATCTGAAAGAATTTAACATTGCGCCTTATTTAACAGGCTGTCAGGTAGACACAGTGGAGTATATTGTTACCTAAAGGCTCCATTCATGGGAGAGAAAAAGTGTTTCAGTAAAGAAATGCAAGAAAGAGGACTAGCATGCTGATGTGCACTAACGTACGCCTCAGTCTTCTGGACTTCTCAGTGTTGGGATGTGAAATGAAAGGTAATTGGACAACTGGGTGTAACTTGAGATAATCCTTCATTAATGGATGACCATTCACTCAAGGCATAATATAACAAACTCTGTACTCGCTTCCAAAAAAAACATTTTTACTTGAGATTACATTTTACTTTCCCCGTAGGATAACACTTAGATGTACTACAGATTACAGAGCCTTACAGATAACCTTTAAACGTTTCCCCCGGAACCATTAAGATTTCGAAATTTTCCAAGAGTGTAGTTATCAACCTTTCTTTATTTCAACCTTAGCTTTTCTCTTTTTTTTTACTCAGTAGGGTTAAAAATTTTGCATAAAAATTGTTTGCACCTTTCTAAAATGTTACCACTGCTTACAACTTAAATTCGACAACATTCACTAATTAAAAGAATTAATAGAAATTCAAAATGAAATGTGTATTCTGCAACAATCCAAAATGCACAACAAAAAAAATCAATGAAGAAACAGTTGCATACGATGTTATCATTTTATCATGACTCTCTCATTCTTCAGACCTGATCTTAGACAAGGCTATGACATCTTGAAGAATTACAACAGATATGCCAAGTAGAAAGGGCAAATATTAATTAGAACCCACATGTCAAGAGGAAATGCTGGGCAATTATTACTGAGAGGATCCAAAGCTGCCCCCAGGATAAGAAAGAGCTCGAAGAATGTTATAAAAGCAAACGGTGGGCATATATAATTTTAAATATTTACATTTGGAATCACAATCCAATCAGAAATGGAGACTTCGACTTTTGATATTTAGATTTTTCATGATTGCTTTCAAAACATAACTTTTTGACATGTTTAGTTCATTTGTGATAATAAAGGAACACAGAACAAACCAAAGTTTTATCCCAGGGGTATGGAAAGAACAAATTTTAACAGATTACTGGTCTATTTCAACTGAAGTAGTACAAAGTAACTCAAACGTTACTGTAGTACAACTGTAATGTTATGACTTTGCACCTCTGCTGAATTACTGCCTAGTCACAGAGCAGTGTAAAGGCAAAAACATACTCCTGTAATCGCTCTGCTATTGTTACTGACATGCCAATTGGAAGGGCCAAAAACTGCTCTAAAATCCACCAATAAGAATAAAAATATCTCTTGGGGATTGGGTTAATATTATGTTAACCAGGCAACAGAGATAATCAGACAAGCCTGGATAACCTGACATGTGAGAGTATATATATACAAGCCAGACATGTCCCCTCCAAACACACACACATATATTAGAGAACCACCAAAGCTCCTCCTTATCCCCTCCTGCTTGTCATTAATATTTCATAGGCTGATAAACTGACTCGTCAGGTCTTTCTGATCCTGGTGATCTCGGTGTCTCTCATTCCAATGTCTAAGTCAGTATGGTGGGTTATAAGTACCATCAAGCATTTCTGTCCATGTCTATAGTTACACATAACCTAGTTTACTTACCTTGCAGCTGCTTAAATCGTCCCTCCAGCTGGTTATAGTTAAAAGCGGCTGCACCGTAACTGATGGCAGGACTGGAGTCTTGGTATGATGGTCCTGGCCCTGGAGACAGGTGCTCAGGGGAGAGATGCCCAGGAGAAACATGTCCAGGAGACAGGGGTCCAGGCATACTGGTAGCCCTCTGAAGCTCCATCAGTGTGCTAGAAAGTCACGTGTCCTCTTACCAACACCTCTCAACCAGCGAACACCAGACTTGAGACTGTCCAAGCAGCCAGCTTGCTCTGGCTGAATGTAACTGATGCTCAATGACAGGCAGAAAACATGATTTTTCCTCTCCCACAATGTTCAGAAGAGATTGCATCCATTTTTTGTCATCCCTGAGACCCTCAGACTGAGAGACAGCGTGAATGAGAGACCATGTGCAGAGGACTCGGAGCATATACTGAGGACAGAGCTGAATAAAACAGAGCACACCTTTCACAAGCCTGGAGGAAGTAGGGGGTGGAGCCTGGGGCTTGGTATTCGTACAGGCAGCTAATCATGGACAGTGTTCCACAGTGATGTCGGCATTATATTAGCATAAAGAGAGGTGGGAGGGAGAGACAAGGAGGAGGTGGTGGGCTACACCATTCTGCCATGGTGGGGGAGATGTGCAGGATGTTCGCTGTTGCCAAACACAGCTGGAGCTTTTAACAGAGACAAAAATATTTTTGATGTTTGACAGCAGGAAATGTTGATATAAAAAAGGCTCTGTGACTGACTAAGTTAAAGCCGGACAAATCCTTTATGGGGCCACAAAATGAGAGCAACCCAATTTTTTCACTGCTGCATACAAATATGTGGGACAGACAAAAATGCAGTGGCTTTTGAGTGGTGGAACAAAGCGGGGGAATTATTGAGCACAATTTTCATGTGATGCACTCAACACTACAGCCCACTCAGCTTGCCTCAGCTGCACTTTTCAGGAAAGTCAACCCCCCCCCCCCCCCCCCCCCCTCTTTTTTTCGTATCCGGTACACGAAAACAAGTCATCTTGATTTCTCCTGAACAAACACATTCATTCCTGGACGGATTTTTTTTTCTGGCAGTTTTGAGTTTCTTGCAAGTCAGGTCCATTTTACCTCAAGCATTTATGTTGAATCTGGGGTGAAACCATGCACTTGAGCTCTAGAGGAGCAGTGAGAGTATGGAACAGCTCAGTTAACTAACACAGCACTGTTCTCAGGTATCTGAGAAATTCAAATGCATTTTTCAAAAGCCCAAACCCATACTTGTAGGGGGAAAATGCAAATAATTGGAGCAAAAAATCTTCATAATAAAATTACAAAAAGAAAACATTATATTGCATGGGAAAACTGGGATGCTGCTCTTTTGTCATCAGTGAAAATAGAGGGCATGGGCTGGTGTGAAAAACACTAAAGGTAAATACACAGTAGTGGGTCATAACTCACTATAGCCTTCATTAAGTATTTATTTTGGAATTCATCTAAACAGCAGTGTTTCCAGCTGTTGAAGTCTGAACCTAGGAGTAGTGCAGACTGTAGCCAGACTTATCATTATGCACTGATTGTAAAAAGGTTTCTCTCTTTTATTTTAGTATATGGTTCTTAGATCCAAATTCTATAGAACTCGTTTCATTAACAGCAGGAGAAAGCTAAAAAGGTTTTATGCTCAGGTGAATGAAAACTGATCATGGAGGCTGCCGAGAAGTCTACATCAACATTAAAAGTAGTACTGGTTGCTCCCTACATGTGACGACAATCTCCAGAACTCTTCATATCTCTGGGCTATGGCGTAGGGTGGCAAATGTTTTTTTTTTTTTTTAAACATTCAATCTCAAAAAGCCATGAGGACCAAAGCTGTACTTTTTGGCCATAATACCAAGAGATATGTTTGACACAATTAAAAAAAAAAAAAAAAAAAAAAAAAAAAAAAAAAAAAAAAAAAACAGCACATCTCCAAAAGAACACCATCTCCACGGGGACGCATGGTGGTGGCAGTGTCGCACTTTGGGGCTGTTTTTCTTCAGCTGGAACTGGAGCATTAATCTTGGTGGAGGAAATAATAAATAGCTCCAAATACCAAAGACAATTTTGTCACAAAACCTTACGGCTTCTGCTAATACACGTAAGATGAAGCAGAATTTTACCTTCTGCTTCATCGACCCAACAACGACCCTAAGCTAGCCTCCAGATAAACAAACGAATGGCTTCACCAGAACATGTTAATAATAATAATAATAATCAATTTGTATAGCGCTTTTTTACAATGGTACATTGTCTCAAAGCAGCTTTACAGAAATATCAATTTTACATTTA
>JAFFST010052811.1:97813-128857 GCA_022414735.1 Noturus placidus
AGCTTGCCATTGGGGGCAACTTAGGGTTCAGTGTCTTGCCCAAGGACACTTCGGATGTTCAAGGTTTTGTCCAAACCCAAATCCAATCAAAAATCTGTGGGTGACCTGAAGAAGGCTGTGCACAAGAGATGAACAGCTAATTTGAGAGTTACAATGCTTTTGAAAGGAAGAATGGCAAAATATTGCCAAGTCAAGATGTGCCAAACCGAAGGACACTTACCGAAAAGACTGAATGCTAAAAAATCTTAAAAAAAAAAAAAAAAAAAAGGTCTTAACTAAAACTAAAAACGTCAACTAAGTATTAGTTCAGGGCTTTGTGCACACTTTTGTAACCATGTTATTGTAGATTTTTTATTTTTTTATTCCCTCCCCTAAAACGATTCTTTTAATTTATTAATAGGTTAAACTTTCAGAAAAGGTTGACATAATTCATCTTGTCATGATTCATCTTACATAAAAAAAACCCTGCCATTTTAACAGGTGTGTGTAGACTTTTTATATCCACTTTATGATCAAATTGCATCCTGTGTCTTATTGAGGCCTTAAGCCAACGTCACATCTTAGTAAATCCCAGTACATCAATATCAGTAATGATATTCACCATCAGTAATGATTCACTTAGACAAATAAAGAATAAAAAGATATTAGCACATAGAGTACTGAATCATTTGCTATCCACTTGGATTCATGCCCTCGAAATGACCACCAGCGACAAACATGTAGGACTGTCTTGAAGAATTTCACACCATCACTCAGCTGCACCCTCCTGTAACATTATGTGATCATTTGTCTAGCTGACTTTCAGAGTGTCACACAGTTAAGAGATAGGATCAAATCCAATATCCCAATTACTCTGAGGTTATACGCCACACCCTGACTGGCATGTGGTTTATTTTTGTTTGTGAATGGCAAAAAAAGAATGAGGGGAATGTTTAAGGAAAAGCAGTAGGCTGGTGGGCAGGAGGATAAAGCGTCTTTGTGGGGTGAGGCTTGTTTTAATTATTCAGCAAGGCCAGCCGGCCTTGCAGAATGTGGCGATAGCCTCCAAGAGTGCCTGTATGCTGACATAACCTTGTCGCATGTGACTCTCCGACTGTACTCACTCCCTTTGAATGAGCTGATTTTGGATCCACTGTACCACAAACATCAATGAAAAACAAAGCCTAAAAAGATCCACTATCAATAATCAATAATACTAAAACAAAATGGGTTTCTTGAAAGCCACCAAGGATTTTGTGTTGATACTAAAACACAGAAGTAAGAAAAATTAACCTGGCAGAAGAAAAAAAAAA
Source organism: Noturus placidus (assembly GCA_022414735.1). Lineage (NCBI taxonomy): Eukaryota > Metazoa > Chordata > Actinopteri > Siluriformes > Ictaluridae > Noturus > Noturus placidus. Next base: position 99,106 of record JAFFST010052811.1, read on the forward strand.
AAAAAAAAAAAAAACTTTCTACTATCTGGTGCAATTCATCAAAGACAAAATAAATCTCACTTAATTCATGCAGCAATAATTAGTGGTCTTTTAAACTAAAAGTTTATTTCAAATATTAATTTTGGCCAATTATGCAAAAGTAAAGAATACAAACAAAATTCAGAAGTTTCTGTATTCTTAAAGTTTGATGAGATTTACTCACACCTACATCGACTAAGCAAATCCTGAAATGGGCCAAACTGAAAAAAAAAATGTAGAAGAATTAATGAAGAAACAACAGTGTCCAGCACCATATGGCAGTGAAAGGCCTTGGCAGAGTGTAAGACCATGAAGTGAGCCATGAAGCTTCAGTAACTTTTGCATATTTAAGGAGCATGTGAATTATTTAGCTTCCTGTAAGGAACTTGAGTAGATTCATCTGCTATTCAGTGAGCTTCTATACCGATAAAACACAACAGTAAACTGGCTGCGAGATTAGCAAGTGCATGAATGGCAAGTGCCCAATTTTAGAAACTTGTGGCTGAAATACTAACATGCATTTCTAAGTTCCAGTACTCACAAAACTACATAGCCCAAAGTATTGTCTGAGCTAAAAAGACCACATACATGTTCATACATAGAATTATCCAATCAGCCAATCATGTGGCAGCAGAGCAATGCATACAATTATGCAGATACACATCAGCAGCTTCAGGTAATGTTCACATCAAACATCACCATGGGCAAATAATAGAATCACAGGATGGGCTGGTTTGAGAATTTCGAATTTGCTGATATCACGGGATTTTTGCACACAACAGTCTGTAGAGTTTACATCCTGTGAGCAGCGGATATGCAGCCAGAAATGCAGAGATGATGAGAGCGATCAGAGGAGAATGGCCAGACTAGTTTGAGCTGACAGGAAGTAAATTAAATAACCACTCTTTACAACCACGATGAGCAGAAAAGCATCTCAGAATGATAATTTAATAATTTATCAATTTGTATAGCGCTTTTTACAATGGTACATTGTCTCAAAGCAGCTTTACAGAAATATCATTTTTACATTTACAAGCGACTTACTAATGAGATCACATTCACACACCAATGGTAGCAGAGCTGCCATGCAAGGTGCTAGCTTGCCATTGGGGGCAACTTAGGGCTCAGTGTCTTGCCCAAGGACACTTCGGCATGGGATCACCCGGGCCGGGATTCAAACCGCCAACCCCACGATTAGTGGATTAGTGGACAACCCGCTCTACCGACTGAGCCACAGCCGCCGTAAATGCACAATACAGTCAGCCAAGAGCAGGAATCTAAGGCCACAGTGGACACAAGCTCACTGAAACAGGTCAGCTTTAGGTTGAAGAAAACATCTGGTCTTTTTGCTTTTTGTTATGGCCAAGGTTTAGACTCCTAACACTTTAGACTCCTAACTATCAGAATTCTATAACAGATATAATGGACATAGCAGTCATTATAATGGACATAGCAGTCATTTTGAGAGTTTGAACAAGACGTAATTCTTTATACAATATAAGCAAAGCAGATTGTCCACTATGTTAAGTATCCTTTAGAAAATAAATAAATAAATAAATAAATAAATAAACAAACAAACAAAGACTTTTCTTGATGCGTTTTCAAACTCGGTGCTGCAGAGAAGGCCTAGAAATCACTGCTGCCTTCAGCAAGTGGGGTGAACTGCAAATGTTCAAAATGCTTCATACACCATCAAAATATTAAAAACATTAAATGTCTGTCCCAATATTCAAAAAACATTTTAAAGGCCTACTCAAAGGCTTCTTTCATTTTGAGATTTTTAAAACATATAGATGAATATATAGAGGTTTCAAGTTTAATATTGATGTGGTTACTAGTAAATTAATATTAAGGGTTTTTTAACCATCATAGTGAAAACTGAGATAACAAAAATGGACATAAATCTTACTCAACTCATCTGGTTAGAGATAAACTATGTGGAGAAGCACAAAAAAAATAAATAAATTGGGCATCTTGTTTGGCAAATTTAACCAAAAAAACATAAAAGGGGTAGAAGGTGGAGCAATCAGGCCTTTTTTAATTGTATTAATTAATTAAAAATTACTTACCTGCAAGGGCCTTGATGCGAGAGCGTTCAAACAGACGGGCAGAGCTGTTCTCATTGTCCCACTCCTCCACATCCCAGCGGTTATTGACGTCACTGTACTGCTGCTGGATCTCCATGTGGTCATAATCGGCGGCTACTGTCGTCATTTTGAGCCCTCACAACTTGTATCTACTCATCAGCCCCTTTTCAGAAAACACCGGAACACAAAGAAATATAGTCAGTAAAACACCAACTACAGTTTAATATGTTTGACACTAACATGATTTTATATATATATATATATATATATACACACACACACACACACATATATACACACACATCATTCAACTGGAGAAAATTGACTTACAAATCAGAAAATACAAGAAAAATGCTGTCTTAATTTTTAAGTCGCTCTGGATAAAAGTGTCTGCTAAATGAATAAATGTAATGTAAAAGTATTTTTTTTTAAAGAGTATTTGTATCCAAATCAGGTGAATGGTGTAGGAATTACAGCACTTTTGTATATGGCAACCCCATTTAATGGGCAAAAAGTGTTTGGACCACCTAACAATCAAATGTTTTGCCATTTTTAATACTTGGTTGCAAATCCACTTTAAGGACTCAAGAATTCATGAAAGGTTTTCCCATGCTTAATGGCTGGAATTAACACTTATTAGCTACAGAAAATTTTCCGTAACCTGTTTGCGCTGATAAAAAGTTGCTTCTGCCAGGAGAGCTTCCTGCTGCTTCAGGATCTCCTGCCCTCTCATCCTCTGAATATTTTTGCATTGCCCATGGTTTGTTTCTTAATGACTCATGATATTAGAATTCCTTACTTACTGTAACAGTCTCTTGATATACAAGGCACACATTTGCTATGGCTCTTTGAGCATTTTGTCTGTTGCCATGAGTATATTATTCAGGTGCAGTCTGAGGGGAAAAAAAGGCTCTTGCAAACAGTGTTAACACAGTCTGCTGCCACCATCAGGCAAAAAGAAACATAACATATCAAATATTTAACAGAGAACCCGCGGGCCAGTAAACATCTGTCCATGGGCAACATTTGTCCCTGGAGCCAGACTTTGGACACCCCTGATCTATAGACAAATGTCTGGCAATTCTGCTATATAAATATTTAGGTACAGTTCAGAGTGTGTATCTCAGCATTATTTTTTATGACAGTTTTGGATATCTTTTTAAGTACGGTTGACTCATTTTAGGTAACAGGCCATATTACTCTTAGACCAATAACAACACAAAAAAACAAACACACATGCTTACATTATATAAGTGTGAGATAGATAGATAGATAGATAGATAGATAGATAGATAGATAGATAGATAGATAGATAGATAGATAGATAGATAGATAGATAGATAGATAGATAATGTTTTTGGAAAGAGACATGATTGCAGCTTCAAAATGTTCAAGCTTGCTTATGAACAATTTGACATAACCAAGAAGAAGCCTTTGTCACATATACATTACAGCACAGTGAAATTTTATTCTTTGCATATTAGTCATTGCCACATTTCGTAAGTATTTGTATTTATGACCACAAGTTTATTTTATAGGGCGGCTGTGGTTTATACGGCGGCTGTGGCTCAGTCGGTAGAGCGGGTTGTCCACTAATCCACTAATCGTGGGGTTGGTGGTTCGAATCCCGGCCCGGGTGATCCCATGCCGAAGTGTCCTTGGGCAAGACACTGAACCCTAAGTTGCCCCCAATGGCAAGCTGGCACCTTGCATGGAAGCTCTGCTACCATTGGTGTGTGAATGTGCTCTCATTAGTAAGTCGCTTGTAAATGTAAAAATGATATTTCTGTAAAGCTGCTTTGAGACAATGTACCATTGTAAAAAGCGCTATACTAAATAATAATAATAAAATTATTTCTCTGTTTTGTCACCTAATGGAATAAGAGACTTGTGCTTTTTTTCCAAATCTTTCAACTCAATTACGGTCTACTTTAATTTACAGCACAACATTGAAATTCATGCAGTGGACTGGATTAGACATGTGAGCCATATGTTTGACCCCAATGTATTTTACACTTGCAAAACCAGATGCTGTCTGAAAAATGCAATCACTATCCTGGCATAGTTTAGCACTATAAACTGACAAACTCAGCAGGAATGAATGAAGGCATCAGCATGCTAGTACATCTGCAGCAGCACATGCTGCTTTAAAGAGAAAAAAAAAAAACACACACACACACACACGTGGGCAAACACACATGTGCACACTCTCGCTCTACTATGACACAAAACACTCAAGGGGAAACAATGACATTTGTATTAAAGTTGAGAAACATGCATATGACAATACATGACCTGCAAATACACAGACTTTGTTTGGGTAATATGGAAAGCAAGTTCTCTTCCTTTTGTAAGCTTAGGTGACAATTATATCTCCTCTAACTGCAGTAGTAGCAGCATGTTACAGAGCTGCATAATCATAAATTATGATTGTGGCCATGAAATATGAAAGCCATGGCCATGAATTGCCTAAACTGAGCCCATGACTTATCATACTTAATACTTGGCCTTCCCTTAACTTGGCAGAAACATACAAAACGTTTAATTTGCTTGAGCGTTTGTATAATGGGCTAATAGCATATCCATGTCACAAAGCAAGTAACTCCACTATTTATTTCTGCATCATGTGTATTATCAGTCATCTCCGTGCTAAGGATTCTGTGGCCAGTGGTCTAACTCCATTGATTTCTCCGTCTTGCTCATTTTAAATAGAACAGTTGCCACAAGTGAAGTACTTCATGGCCAAGTAGTAACTCGTGGCCAAAGAGGTCCACAATGTACAAACAAGGGTGTTCTTCCACATTATATGCCACAGCAAATAACGGAGGATAATTAATTATGCATAAGTCAGCAGTGCGGCAAAGAAATGGACAAGAATGATAATACATCTCACACTGGGTACTGAATAAAAATAATAAGGGTTAAGGCAACTCATTCCTGCCAGAACCTAAACATGAATATGGATAGACTACACATCCAATAAGAAAATATCATTTCCAATGACACAGGAGACACACACACACACACACACACACACACACACACACACACACACACACACACACACACACACACACACACAGCTGGGTGGGTAATTTTTAGCTGATGTAGTAGAATAGGCTAAATACGGACACTGCAGTAATACTGACACTGCAGCCGATCCCTTAAAGAGATCTGTAAAAAAGAATCAAGAAAACACAAAAAGCATCTTTACACAACTTCACAAACTACTATGAAACTATAAACAAGAAATACTAAAATACATCTGTACTCAGCGCCATGATAAGAGTGGCCACATGTAATTACTGTTGTAAATCATCTCCTACTAATATATAGTGGAATGAAGCCTTCTAAAACATTTACACATTTTGGACACGCTTTAATCCAAAGTGACTTGCAATTAAGAACGCAGTTGAGAGCTAAGGGTCTTGCTCAAAAGCCCAGAAGTGGGTCTTCTGGTGGTCCTGGGATTTGAATTCAACCTTCTGATCACAAGCTGAGAGCCTGATTACTCAGCTGGTGGGAAAACCACATTAGGTGTCCTGTATTTCAATTCTGGGTGTCACAAAGCAGTTACGAAACCATCAAGATTCAGCTCGATATGCTCGATTGATTTCTTTTTCTACTGCAAAAATAAATGCTGTTACGTGACGCTAGCATATGCAACACTGAGCGAAGGCACAGGTTTTATACACCAGCATAGGTATAGTGTGGGTGTAAGTTTTGCCATTTGCTAGAGAGTTCCGTTTTGAGACAGTTTTCCAGAAAACTCTGGAATGCTCAAAAATAGTGTAATTAATATGAAAACCTGCAAAATAATTAAATGAATTTATAGATTTATTTTTGAATAAATAAAATATTAAACTGTACTGTAAAACACCAGTGCATCTCGTAGCACTGAGATTATCTAGATTTTTAAATTATACCTTATAATAAATATAATATATGATAATATAATAATATGTGATTGTGCCCTGCGATGGACTGGCACCCTGTCCAGGGTGTACCCCGCCTTGTGCCCGATGCCTCCTGGGATAGGCTCCAGGTTCCCCGTGACCCTGAAAAGGAGTAAGCGGTTGAAGATGGATGGATGGATGGACCTTATAATAAAATTCTAAAACAATAATGCTGGCGTTACAATATTTGTGTTTCTTTTCACTTTCAAATTTTCTGAATTTTGTCCCCACCACTTTTTTCCCCCCACATTCTCAAAATAGCACTTTTCAGAAAGAGGAGGTTTAGTGTCAATCAGTGATGGTGGTACAGTACTGAACTGGTAATTGGCTGATCCTTGCGAATTCTCATCAACTCGTTTTTTTTTCTCTCTTGGCCAGTGGGAGTGATGAAAGTGTTGTGAAATATAAGACATAGAAGACATCAGGGTAGTGGGTGATTTAATGCATATGCAGACACCTTTGTCATTTCCCCTAAAAACAGTTGTGACTAGATTAGCTGGTTTCTAATGTACACAAAGCTCAATTGCTAGCCTACGCCTTTACCACCACCCAATTGGTCTAGACCTGTGGCCAAAAAATTTTCGATTATGGACACTTCACACTATTATTTCTTTAAATAAATGCATTTTTGAATTTATTGATGCATTTGAATTGTTTAAAGAGGCGGCTTTGGATCAGGTAGTAGAACGGGTTGTCCACTAATCGTAGGGTTGGCGGTTCGATTCCCGGCGCACATGACTCCACATGCCGAAGTGTCCTTGGGCAAGACACTGAACCCTAAGTTGCCCCCGATGGCAAGTTAACGCCTTGCATGGCAGCTCTGGTGTGTGAGTGTGTGTGTGAGTGAGACACAGTGTAAAGCGCTTTGGATAAAAGCGCTATATACTGTAAGTGCGCCATTTACCATTTAAAAAGAATCAAGATTTCGCTCACCCCTACTAATAAGCACAGACAATTATAGTAAACGTAATGAAAAGTGAATTCCTAGACATTTACATTTATTCATTTAGCAGACGCTTTTATCCAAAGCGACTTACAAATGAGAGCACACACACACCAATGGTAGCAGAGCTTCCATGCAAGGCGCTAGCTTGCCATCGGGGGCAACTTAGGGTTCAGTGTCTTGCCCAAGGACACTTTGGCGTGGGATCACCCGGGCCGGGATTCGAACCACCAACCCCACGATTAGTGGACAACCCGCTCTACCGACTGAGCCACAGCCACCCCCAGTAGGAAATGATGCAACTATCTAATACTACACAACAATGTATGACAACCATTATTGATATCATAACACACTACATAGTACAAGTTTTTACCGTAATACCAAAACTACTCAAAATGAAAACCAGACATTTGTACGTTGTACCAACCGCTAATTGGAGAATGATGGCTACACAGTGAAACGGTCATCTGGTCTTGTGACAGTCTAAAAAAATGATCAATATGTGAAATCTGGCTTGGCACATGGCAGCCATTTGTATCACACCGTCCTTCTCTGAATCCAAGCTCCATGTAATGTGAAGTGGCAACTGTTAAATGCAGAATGCTCTGATAAGTACAGGGCTTATTCCCAGATATCACCAAGAAGTGCAACCAAGCAGTTGGGGTTTTCAATAGTTTTCAAAAGCTCTGTCAACATTCTGAACATTCTCAGACCTGAATAAACATTACATATAACAGTCTGATTGTGCTTGGCAAGAGTAAGTGGTGAAGAAATGCTCCAGTCGTTTAGTCTAGGGTTAGTACAAACTAAAAGGATTGTTAAGCACTTCCAAACAAAACTCCATTTAATTGCAATGTTGAGATCAAAGCCAGAAACAGAAAAACTCAATACGAAGCCAGAAAAGATTCAGGTCAGAACACCTATACATACAACAAATCTCAAACCATATTGTTGAGCAATGCTCACTTTACTCTGTCAAAGATCATATGTAGTCATCGTCATATCAGGTCCTGAGACCAAGGCGGCCTCGATAAACCGCCTTTAAAAATATTTGTCTGTTGATTTTGGCAAATGCTTCATATTGTTTTTAAATCTTAGAACTTGTATTTTTTGTAGATAAACTGTGTGAGAGAGAGAGAGAGAGAGAGGGAGAGAGAGGGATAGAACTACTTTCTTCATTTGCATTCAAAAACTCGCAAACTTTGCCTTTATTCTATAAGGCACGTGAGAACCAAGCGATTCAAACAAAGATTCTGCTGCATAGAGTAAATGGCTTTCAGGTGCACCGCTTCTTGGTTGAAGCACTACCATGATCACTTGTTATTTAAAATATGGTGCAATTTGTTCATACAAAGTAAGCACAAAGGAAATTTCTAGAAAAAAAATAAAAATAGGACTGCAAAGATTTTGAAATTGACCAGAAAGTACTGATTGGATGTCTCTGTACCTTTGTTATTCCTTCACCCAACAAAAATGTACAACAATATTCTGCACAATGTTCATGTGATCCAACATCGAGCAGTGCTGCTTTAAGCAATATTACTAAACAGCTTCATTAGCATTGTCATGAAAGTAACACATCTCTAAAAAGAAGCAAGTACTATAACAAAATTTCATATCAATGTGCTTAATATGGAGTTTTAAGGTAATAACAGAATGAATTAGAAATAAACATATTAAAGCATATTAAAACATATCTGGTTGGAATTACCAACCACTTTATGTGAGGAAAAAAATACCAATGGCTATGTCTTGTGCACAGGGGAAAGAAATATACAATATAAAGAAATATACAATTAAATGGTAAATGGCACACTTATATAGCGCTTTACACTGTGTCTCATTCACCCATTCACACACCAATGGTAGCAGAGCTGCCATGCAAGGCGCTAACTTGCCATCAGGGGCAACTTGGGGTTCAGTGTCTTGTCCAAAAAGCTCACTTTGCCATAGGTGCACATCTTAACCCCACCATCAAAGTTCAGATTCGTAGGAGGACTGGAGGGGGCAGAGCTCAAGTCAACAAACCATTTTTCAATGTGCAGTCACATTAGGGCTGCAACTAACGATATTTTTTATAATTTATTAGTTGGCCTATTAGCTTTTTGATTAATCAGCCTGGGGGAGGATGGGGGGGGGAGGCACACACCAAACTTATAGTACCATTTTTTTTTCGTTTATTTAAAATAAAATCCACAAACTGAGTGATACAAATATTACTTCAAACTAAAACTTTACACAATTGTTTATCCAATTATAATACTGAAAAGAACAAAATACACACACACACACACACACACACACACACACACACACACACACACACACACACGAATATATATTATTCATTTAGGACTGTAGTTTAATTCAGTGCTTTTTGTGCATCCAGAAAAAATAATGCATAAATACTCCTATATAATATAATCTAAGTATATAACCAAGTATACTAGGGCTGCAACTAACGATTATTTTCATAATTGATTAGTTGGGTGATTATTTTTCCGATTAATTGATTCATCGGATGGGGCGGGGCAAACTTTCAGTTCACTTATTTGTTTATTTAAAATAAAATCCACAAACTGAGCGTTACAAATATAAACTTCAGAAAAAAACCTTTACACAACTTTGTCGAAAACAGAATTTTCTGTTTTCCAGAATTTCCAGAAATTCCATCATTTATTTAAGTTTATTGTATTTAAGTATTTATGCGTTATTTTTTATGAATGTACAAAAAGCACTAAATTAAACTACAGTCCTAAATTAATAATAAAAACTCCCTTTCACTGCACCTTGTGGTTTCTGTTACTCGCTGTCTTTAGGAATATTATTTTACTTGTGATCATAATGTTTTAATTAAACATTACAGATCTTACTCGCGCTCACGCTGTGCATCAGCGCGTCTACACTGCGCATGATCAGCAACGCGTATAATGACAATACAGCAAAACAAATACAGCATATAATGACAAATTAAATTAAACTAAAACTCAACACAGTTTCCCCTGCCCCTTAAACACTAGGGATGCCACAATACCAAAAAATCTAGTAGTCGGTACCGATACCACCAAAAGTACACGATACCAAAGTGTGGGGTGTGTATACAAATAATATGAACAATATTTAATTCAAAACTCTCCTGGAGAACATTTTCCTCTGGCTGATACTCAGAGAGAGAGAGAGAGAGAAACAGAGAGAGAGAGAGAGAGAGACAGATTAAGTTAACTTATTATAAGTTATAAGTTAACAAATTAAGTTAACTTTGTATATTGTTTAAAATAACCAATGGGAACAAATATAACAGTAAGGAAATGAAATAAATACAAAATTAGAATCCCAAACTTATATCCTAAACAGTTATCAGAACACAGTATATGTACACTACACAATTATTAAGTTAACACAACCTCCTTCAAACAAAGTGATACTCAAATCAGATCACCCTGAACTACTAACTTGACTAAACTCGGGTCATGGTGAGAGAGTTCACAGTAACTCAGTTTACAGAGTACCGAGTCAGTGCAGTCCAAGTGTCCTCCTCCAAAGGAAACAAGTGTCCATGTGCACACAGTTCTAAACACAAATCAGAGCTCTCAGACGCAGTGTGCTGAAACTGCAACCTCCTAGCTGCAATCAGGTTCGAGATAAAGTGGGGTTGGCTCGCCATCCATTACTGGAACAGTTTCTCTGAGGTTATCCAGAATCTTCGCCGACGGGTCGGACTCCACCGTATCCAAGGTCAATCATCACCTGAACGCAACATTAAAACCTGACCAGTGCAAGAGAATGGCACATTACTCTAGCATGCCTTCCAACTTAAGACTCTCTCGAAGCACTTCACACTGTTGGCAATTTACACCCATAACAGCAGAATCAACATGCCGCTACGATGCCTCGGTTATTACTAAGTCTCTTCCTATCTCCCTCGCTAGCTGAGAGGCGAGCTCGGCCATCCTATTGGCTGGAATGTAGCAACTCTCACTCCTATAGGCTGATGTCCTAACAGCACCCTGACCTCGTATTGGATAATACTAATATTCAGTCGGACTTATTTATTTAATTAATCCATTTATATCTAAATTTTACCCCTGGGTTACAATTGCTTCTCGTGACATCCCTATTACACACAATGGAATATTTTGGATATAAACATAACTTTGTGCTCATGCATCACTATTTGATCTCTCTGGTGTTTAATATAAAATGCTGCCAGCCTTAGAGGACTTTCTTCTTCAGTCACGTGACAACTTTGCCGCCGACTGATGGGAACTGAGGTCATGTTGGGAATAAAAGTTAACGCCGACAGAAAGTAAACTGAAGAAAGTCATAGTCAGTGACTCCGTGTGTCTGCTAATGCTAGCGTGTGTATGATGCCATGCGCCATCGCCTAGAAGCGGCTTATAGTTCAGGTTAGTAAAAACAAACCACTAGTGTTATATTTGAGGTGATATTACTTTTCTAAAATCCACACACTTGACGGTAGAGTACACAGTGCATAGTGTAAGTGTACAGAACTTCCTTTGGGACACAACTTTAGTATTTGCTCACCGAAACGTGTTTTCTGAACAGAAGTAACGTAATGAGTAAATCTCCCCCATGCCACACACAGACCAACTAATCGATAATGACATTCCTTGACGATTTTCATAATCGATTAATATTGATTAGTTGTTGCAGCTCTACAGTAAACTGTAGAAAGTTATTGTCATTGACTCTGAATGTCTGCTAAAGCAAGATGCATCACATTACATGCATATGACATCATGCGCGGTCGACTAGGAAGCGGCTTATAATTTATCAATTTATCAATTTGTATAGCGCTTTTTACAATGGTACATTGTCTCAAAGCAGCTTTACAGAATTTTTACATTTTTACATTTACAAGCAACTTACTAATGAGAGCACATTCACACACCAATGGTAGCAGAGCTGCCATGCAAGGTGCTAGCTTGCCATTGGGGGCAACTTAGGGTTCAGTGTCTTGCCCAAGGACACTTCGGCATGGGATCACCCGGGCCGGGATTCGAACCGCCAACCCCACGGTTGGTGGATTAGTGGACAACCCGCTCTACCGACTGAGCCATAGCCGCCCTAATTCCAGGTAGTAACTGCTAGAGTTCCATTTGAAACGATTTGACCTTTCTAAACTTCATACACTAGATGGTAGAGTGTATAGTGTAAGTGTATAGTACGTCATTTGGGACACAACTTTAGTATTAACTCTCCGAAGCGTGTTTCGGAACAGAAGTAACATATTGAGTAAACGTGTCACAGACCGACTCAATAGTGAGATTCGTTGACTATTTTCATAATCGATTTTATCGATTAGTTAGCTCTAGCTGATAATAGCAATAACAGACTTAATGAGACCTGCTCACCACAGAAGATGAATAATGCGTAGTGCCACTAAAGGACTAACATTTTCGATATAGTCCTTTCACAAATCACTGGAATACACATATACCATATAGGCCTGTAAATACATGCACTCCAGTTTCTACTATGACAAGTTTGCAGTTAAAGGCTTATTCAATCATTTTATCAGGGTAAACTTTTTTTTAGATCTATAATAAATGTAGTTTAATAACTGATAGGGGTATAACAATGTACTGTGACAATATGCATGCAAAAAGTGACTCAACTTTCTATTAAATATGCATCTAATGCAGTTGCAGAGTCACAATCTGTGTAACCTACAGAGTTCATATATATAGAGTACAAGCTGGGCCCAACAGCTCTGGATCACTAGGACCAGCGCATAACAGTTACACAGTTTAACAATTAAAGAGCTCTTTACAAGCCCTGTGCTGCTGTGATCTACAGTGCCCAAGAAAGAGGTCATGGATCAGGCATTTTAGCTGACTTTGAAGCTCTCCAAAAACAAAAAAATTGAATATCAAACCTCTGTTTGCAGCTTTTTTTTATTTATTTCGTTTTATACAGAAAAAATGCACATGGTTTTGCATTGTTTTTGATTTGGAAATTTTTATTCATTCAAATTTTGTTTAAAATTTTCTGAGAATCAAATTGAATCAAATCAGTAAGCCTAGATCGTAAATTTAATCAAATTCTTGATTCACATTTGCCTTGGACCTCTGGGGTTGGGGGTTCAAATCCTGCCTCCGACCCTGTGTGCACAGAATTTGTGCTTTGGGGGGTTCCTCAGGGTACTCCGGTTTCCTCCCCAGCACAAAATCATGTGTGGCAGGCTAACTGGAAATTCCAAATTGTCTTTAGTGTGTGAATGGATGTGTGATCCTGCCCTGTATTGGGTTTCCAGGGTTTCCCCACCTTGTGCCCAGAGTTCCCTTGTCCTGGGAAAGGCTCCAGGCTCCCTCGTGACCATGTGTAGGATAAGCGTTATGGGAAGTGGATGAATGGAACTCAGTTGATATGAAATAGAACAAAAACACCTACACAACTGTCAATCATTCCAGATTCATATGTCAACTGGTTCATCTGCTGTTTTTATTGAAGGGGGAAAGAAAAAAAGAAACAAAAAGAAAAAAAATGAAATACATAGTTGGTGTATTTTTGTATGATAACTCATAGCAGGATACGTCACTGTTAAAATGTGGAACTCCTACACAAAATGAATAAAACAGTTGGCAGATTTTCTTATAGACGGTTGACCTTCTATAAGAAAAACTGCCAATCTTTATGCATTTTGTGTAGGAGTTCAACATTTTAACCGTGAATCATGAATTTCAGAGTCCATTTCTCAAGAAAGAACATGCAAATAATTTCTAGTCATTCACTGAAAAAGGATGCCCGAGATTACAGCTGTAAGGTCTGTCAGACTAAGAGAGTGGGAGGGGGAATATCTGACAGAAAATAAAATGGTAAAAGTGGGAGGCATAGCAGGGTCCAAAAAAGGTGCAAGAAAAAAAATAAAAGATTGAGAATATCAAGCTAGAGCTTTAATTCTACCACTAGTAGTATCACTTCTTCCAACTGCATAGTGGGCAAACCAAAGAAGGCAACCTGTTGGAGAAAAGAAAGACAGACATCGACCCATGACTGACTGCTGGTCTTCTACAAACAGCAGATCTCACACAACAGTCCCTTGTTACTATGTTCTATTGCCTGAAATAATAATGGGCTTTTAATGTGGTGCTGTGTTAATGCTCTCCTGAGAGAAAAACGAGAATGCTGATCATATTTGCCTCTAATGCAACCAGCTAGCAAATCATTTTCACTGCCCACATTAGTCAAGCTTAGTGCGTAAACTTGTGGCAGACGTGAAACCAAATCATAATATAAGAATTCAAATGTATAGAACACATATCAAAAATGGTCTTGTGAATTTTACAGAACACCAGGCAAGCTCGCAGGCTACCAAAAGGTAAACATCTCAGGCAGATTTCTTGATTAGCATAATACATCTTACAAGTTTGAAGTATACAGGCAACAATAGTTACACCACCTTACTAGCAATACCTAGAAATTCACTATCCAGGTAATTCAGCTGGACAACTAAGCAACAAAAGGGGTGAACCACTATAATAACCTATTATTATTATTATTAGTCAAGGCAGTTACCAATGTTACAATGCCAAATTCAAAGAAATTTGACATTTTGCGGACCAACCAAGTGGTGGACGTCCACAAACATCGACTAATAAAGGCACAACTGATGTGGAGCTGGCATACATATGGTCCTATGTATAAAGACTTTTGGGGGAGCCCTGTAGAATAATAAAGAAGAAGAAGGGATGTAAAACCTTATTTCCAAAAAAGTTGGGACAGTATGGAAAATGCTAATAAAAACAAAGAGGAGTGAGTTGTAAATGTACTTTGTATTTAAACAAAAATTTTAAAAAGTTTTACTTAATCAACTGTATGGCTTTTTTGACAAATGTTTATTTTGAAATTGAGGCATGCAACACATTCCAAAAAAGTTGGGACAGGGCAATTTAGAACTAATAGCAACGTGACGAGTTGAAATAAGAAGGTGATGTGAAACAGGTGAGGCAAGCGTCTAATCATAATATATAAGGAGCCTCCAAAAAAGGTCTAGTGCGTCAAGAGCATGGATGGGTCGAGGCTCGGCAATCTGCCAACAGATGCATTAGCGAATAATGGAAACACTTTGAGAACAACATTCCCCAAAGACAAATCAAAAGGATTTCACCTTCTACAGTGCACAATATAATTAAAAGATTCAAGGAATCCGATCAAGTCTCGGTGCGTAAAGGGCAAAACCGAAAACCTCTTCTGAAGACGCATAATCTCTGATCCCTCAGACATCACGCTCTTAAAAACAATCATGACTCTGTAATGGATATCCTGACATAGGCTCAGGAATACTTTGGTAAACCTTTAGACACCCATTAGCCACTGCATCCACAGATGTATTTAAGGAGCTGTACATCAACACTGTCCAGAAGTGCCACCAATTTCTCTGGGCTCTGTCTCATATGGAGATGAACAGTAACACAGTGGAAGTGAGTTTTGTGGTCTGACGAGTCAACATTTCAAATAGTTTTTGGACAAAACAGCCGTCATGTTCTCCGGGCCAAAGTGGAAAAGAACCATCTAAGCTGTTATCAGCATCAGGTCCAAAAGCCAGCATCTGTCATGGAATGGGGGTGTGTCAGCCAACAACGCAGCATCCTCTAAATTAAAGAGGACTAAAGGAGGAGTGGGACCATCTGGCTATTTATCACCACTCAGTTCAAAAGCCTGCATCTCTGATGGAATGGGGGTGCATTAGTGCCTATGGAATGCGCAGCTTGCACATCTGGAAAGGCACCATCAATGCTGAAAGGTATATACAGGTTATAGAGCAACAAATGCTTCCAGCCAGATTACATCCCATGTTTACTTCTGAAAGATTCTGCCTCTCTAGGCTACACTTTTTATACCCAATCATGTTACTGACCTGGAACCTAATTAGTTAAAATGTTCCTCCAGCTGTTTCTTTTCAGTAACACTTACTTTTCCAGTCCCGTCCCAACTTTTTTGAGATGTGTTGCGGCCAGTAAATTCCAATTTCCCTAGTTTTTTCTTAAAATGGTACATTTACGCAGTTTAAACATTTGATATGTTTATGTTCTATTGTGAATAACATGGGTTTATGAGATTTGCAAATCACTGCATTCTGTTTTTATTTACATTTTTCAGTGTCCCAACTTTTACGGAATCTGGGTTGTATTTTTGAAATTAAATTTAGAAAGCAAAACATCTTTTTTGGAATTGGGGTTGTATAAGTCACCTAAACGAGAATTGAAACAAACTGCAATCTGGATGTTAGAGCTCTGCACGATCCCAGCCGCAGTCCCTCGCCCTCTCTCTCGCAGCCTGTAAATCATCTTCTCCCACAGATTTCCTGTGCTTATGCAATATGACTGTATGGCTCCCAGAATGTCCCACAACCCTCTGCATCCAAACATTCACTAGATTCTCTCCCTCACTGCACACAGTGCTCTTTCACTGTCTTGTGCGCACAGAGCTTCTTCTTCAGACCAGAATACATAAGCAACCCCCTCTTTTTCTTTCCCTCCCACGCTCTCCCGTGGAGAACAAGTGAACACAGAGAAAAGAAAGGAGTACAGGAGCAATGAAGGCTGTGTGGGAGGAGTCACCTTGAGAGCTTGAACACCTGAGTGTTGACTTAGCATAGTAAATGGAATTAGATGTGAGTCATAAAGGCAAACTTGTTAGAATGAGCAATTCTCAAAAGACAGATTGGAGTGAAACAGCTGCAAAGATGGTGGCTTAGAATCTTTTTCCCAACATTTAATATAAAATGCTTCTCTGCCTTAGAGGACTTGGAGGTCGGACACTTTTTTCTGCAGTCACGTGATGGTCACGCCTCCGTCTGATGGTGACTTAGTTAATGCTGGGTATAAAAGGTAACATTGAAAACAGGAAACCAAAGAAATTCATTTTTGTTGACTCTGGGTATTCTGCTGAATTTAGTGGCGTAGCATTACGTGCATCTGACATCCTGTGCCATCATCTAGGAAACAGCTTATACTTGTGGTTAGTAAAAAAAAATGTTTGTGTTATATTTGAGAGGACACTGCCCATCTAAAATCCATACACTAGACGACAGAGTATATAGTGCATAGTGTAAGTATATAGACCGTAATTTCAGGCACAACGTTGGTCTGTACTTTCCAATGCGTGTTTTCGGAACAGAAGTAATGCAGAGTAAACGTGCAGTAAACGTACAGACCGACTAATAAGATTCCATTTTCATAACTGATTACTATTGATTAGTTGTTGCCGCAGCTCTAGAATTTCTATCTGAATAGTACTTGTATTAACAAGTCTATAAATAATCATGCTAAATATGCACTTTTATTGATCTTATTTATTCATCTTATTTTTAAATGAACTTGTGTCCCGCTGTAAACCCAGGTCAAGGCAGATGATTCAGTTTGTCACTGCATTAGTGGACTGACCATTAATGACCAATTTCAAGGCCCTATTCTAACAATATATGCAACAAAGTGGAAACCATGGAGAGTTATACTTGGGGTGGCCACCAAATATATTTTTCGGCTTTATCAGAGAATATACCTTGTTTCCAATTTGATTCTAATATGAATTAACTTCTAAGCCAAAAACAGAAATCTCTCTGTTAATAGAGGCTTATGTTTATCTACAACTATCCAGTTTTGGTGAGCCTTGCCTACTGTAGCCTCAGACTCCTGTTCTCCTCTGATCTCTCTCATCACCATGGCGTTTTCAACCACAGACCCACCACTCCCAATATGTTTTTGTTTTTCACACCATTATGAGTAAACTCTAAGATACTTCAGGAGATCAGTAGTATCTGAAACACTCAAACCAGTCTTTCTTTGTGTGTGTGTGTGTGTGTGTACACCCTCTAACAGCTTTTCTGTATAATATCCCATGTTGTTACTCTCACATCTTTGTTTTCAAGAGTATAATTGTGAGATGATTAAAACCTTAATAAGCATTAGAACTGCCAGTGCTTTAACAAGTGCTTTTTAAAACCTAATGTGAAAGGGGCCTTGAATGCTAAGCTTTTTTTCCCCTCAAGCTAATAAATTCTTTTTGACCATATATACCAGAAACACAACTTTATAATTAGCTATTAGCACAAAAGAAAATTTGCACAGTGTATTTAATGAGAAAGCAACAAAATGAAGCTCTGTGCTCCAATTAGCGAATAATGTCCTGGGCAGGGTGAATTGAATGAATGAATCACAAACAGCATGACGTCAACAAGTTACATAAATGAGATTCTGACATTATGGGAATGAAATAAGCCCATGCCCCTAGGACCAGTTGACGTCAAAAAGTGACTTATGTCTAAAGCCAACTCTTTTTTTTTCCTTCATTTTACACTTTGAATGATGAAAATAAGAGATATTACACTTTGACAATGTTTGGTGATTTTGTTCATGGCATGCATGCTGGAATTCATCTTTAAGAGCAGGTGCCAATGAAAGGATTTAAATAATTTTAAATATCATACCTGATACAACAGATGACTTATCAAACCCCAGTATGCCTGTATGGACAGAATGATCTGGCTACAAAAATCTACAGCAAATTATTGCAGTCCTGCTTATGGGGGTCAGTAAGATACACATGCTCAAGGACACAGCCCCAGGTCTTTATATGCTCACACTGCCTTTCAGCCAAGCAGTGGCAAGCACTGTATTTCTGGCCATACACATGCTACATCAAATCCACTTAATACCCCCAGATCACATCCAAATGTATTGCTTAAAATACTCTAAAGCAAGCACACACGCATGCACACACACACACACACACACACACTATGTTGTTGCTTTAAATACAGTATTAGAGACATCGTATCGGTTACAGCTATGCAATATAATTGCACATTTACCATTTAATTGAAAAGAATGCATGTCATCATGCACTTTTCTGTAATAACTAATAATTTAAAACTCTGATTACAAGCAGATGGTTAAACATTAAAAGTTTTTTCAGAATATTATTAAATAATTTAAAATAAACATAAAATAAAAAATTGTCTTTGGCTTTTTTTTTTTTTGGGGGGGGTTCACGGTTTTTCCCTTTACATTAATGTGTTCCTTAATGTGTACTGTCCTACTGCCCACCCCTTGTTGTACTTGATCGGCTTAGTACCTTTTGTCATTCAAAGAAGCAGTAGCCTTAAGCACTATTCGGACGGGACAAGGTTTGCCAGAGGAACATTAGAGAACTTCATGTTTCACAGACGTACTTCGTGATTTTAATCCAGTCCGAATCTGCCAAGTCTGTATTTTTCCTCAAACAACCTCTGTAACCGCTCTTACGTGCACATTTTCTGCTTGTAATTCAGTATGGATGTAGATGTTTTTGCTACACAGTGAAGAAGTAATAAATAAAAATAACAAGAGTCAAAATTGTTAAGACTAGCCACTGTAATAGTGATTTGTCAGGTGATTACTCACAGTCATTTCTGTACTCAATTATATAACGTTTTCACGGCAGCCGACGTGCACGGTGAGAAATTCGCTCCTTCCCCGACTGCCGCACAGGGGCAAACACACCAGCCGGAAGGCCCGTCACGGTGCGGAGGAGCCACCGCCCCGGTCCTGGCTAGCGATTGGGGAATCTGTCGGAAAAATTCCACCACTCAGGCGACGGCGGAAGAGGATAAAAGGACGCTCTTCCGCCCGAGAGAGGGATGCGCATGGAATCGGAACTGTGCGTCTCCCACTCGCAGTGCGTAAGAAGCAGCACTAATCTCTCTCTCTCTTCTGTTTTCTCTCTCCCTCCAGACCCTTCGGGCGCCGACGAGTAGCTGCACTGGTGAATGCTCCTGCAACGCCGGTGGCAACACGGGAAACACTCCCACACGTCACGGGAATCCCGACAACCCCCTGCCGCCGGGAGCGTCGCAACACCAGCCACACCCCCCCCTTCGACCTACACCCGTTCACGCCCCACGCACTTCGTCACTCTAAACCCCACACCATGAGAGAGAGAAAATAAACACTACGTCACTGTCTTCCTGTCTCCAGCCTCTTCTGTGTTGCGCCGCTCCTGGGCTAACGTCCTTACACGTTTTAACTATACATGTAATCCCGTCTTTATTTCAGTGGGTTTGTTATGAGCAGCTAGTTCTATAAAATCATGTGAAGTTTATTTTGGCAAGTGTTTTTAATACGTACTTTTGATAAATGAAAATTAAAATCAACAAATTTTACTTTTTAATTTTAAAATTACTTCTGCACGCACGTGGTCTTCTGTAACGTTCAGATGTACAAAACAGAAACACCCTGTAATAAACATGGAGACATTAGTCCCATCCGAATTGGTACATGGAATCCCAGACATCGGATGATAAGAATTATAACTCCAACTACGTTTAAAAAACTAGTCCCGTCCAAATTGTGCTTTTGGCACAACGGATGCACACTAACAGAGGAGCACTGTAAGGAAAACACCCTCTGACCTATTCACTACAGCACATCTCGGGGAAACATTAAAAACAACTCTGCTTGAAACAAATCTTCCTTTTCATCATGCGTCCACAACCACAAGCGTTTTAGTATTTCAGTTTAAAACAGCATTCCACAGACACCAGACATACACTGATCAACCAGAACACAAAACTACTGACAGGTGATGTGAATAACATTGTTTTTTTTCTTTACAATGGCACATGTCAAGTGGTGGGATATATTAGGCAGCATATGAAAACGCAGGTCTCAAAGCTGATGTGTTGTAAGCAGGAAACATAGACAATCATGAGGATCTGACCGACTTTGACAAGGGCCAAATTGTGATGTTACTTTTTCATGTGGAGGTTACTTTGTCACGTACCACCTACCTGAACTGTGGTAAAGACCAAGTACATTCTTTCATGGAAACGGTATTATCTAATGGCAGTGGCCTCTTTCAGAAGTGCACCCTGCCACACTGCAGAAATAGTTCAGGAATGGTTTGAAGAACATGACAGAGTTCATGGTGTTGACTTGGCCTCCAAAATTCCCCAGACCTCAAACCAATCGAGCATCTGACACACACACACTTTCAGGACTTAAAGGATCTGCTGCGCATGTCTTGATGCCAGATACCACAGCACAACTTCAGTCTTATGGAGGCCATGCCTCGACCAGTCAAAGATGTTCTGGTGACACAATATCAGGCAGCTGGTTTTAATGTTATGGCTGCTCAGCATGCATTGCAAAATGTATAATGCCCGACTGAAGGACAAAGCAAACTAAACCAACTTTTAGTAGATAACCTTAAAAGTAGAGCTGCAAAAACTAATTGATAAAATCTATAATAATCAATTATGAAAATCGTTGTCAACAAATCTGATTATTGATTAGCTGGTCGGCGTGCGGCATGGGGTGTGGTTACTCACTACGTTACTCCTGTTCAAAAAACACGCATCGGACAGTAAATACTAAAGTTGTGTCCCAAATGACGTACTATACACTTACACTATGCACTCTACCGTATGAAGTTTAGAAAGGTAAAATCGTCTCAAATGCAACACATGTTTTTTTACTAACCAGAAGTATAAGCCACTTCCTAGTCGACTGCGCATGACATCATATGCACGTAATGTAATGCCGCTAGCTTTAGCAGATACTAGGGATGTCATAATACCAAAAATCTGGTAGTCGGTACCAATACCACCAAAAGTACATGATACTCGATACCAAAGTCGATACCATGGTGTGATATAAAAATAAAAAATAAATTAAAAACTCTCCTGGAGGACATCCTCCTCTGGTTGATACTGGTGAGAGAGAGAGTGGGTGAGAGAGAGAGAGAGAGATATTTTTGTTATCTTTGATAACTGTGACAATGACTAATAAAGCGGTCATTTTATTAACTTGTAAACTTGAAGAGGCTACAGGTGCTAAGGTGCACTCCTAAGTGCACACACACAGACACGCACGCACACACCCCTTATACTCTGAATGCAAGCATTTGTTTAAATTCACTGATATGGTGGCAGGCCAGAAAGATTGATTAAATCCATTAACATTTGAATAATTATTTGTGACATTTGGCTACATTTAGCTGACAGGACAAGGGCTGAATGGTGTTGCATGTTGCTTGTTAGCTGCAGATACATGATATCTGGCTTCTCTGATTATACCATTATCAAGTGAGCCCCTCCACACATTCTCCCCTTCTCTCCCCATTCCCCTCAAACCCAAATGTCCACCATAAATGTCGTAGTTTTTAAAATTTTGCATTCAAAATACATACTCAGGAGTTCCCCAGTATTAAAATCGGGAAATATGGTTGAATTGAGTAAAGAGCCCGCAGCATCGTCGCTAAAAAATGTGAGCAGGCATTTTTACAACAGATGTAACAGAGGCTACATTTGAGATTTTGGCCAGAGTATCCCTTTATAGAAATTTTGATTTTAATAGGGTTACCTTGTTTTTTCACTGTATTGCATTTAGATCTGTGCTTCCACCACCTTTTTTTCTGCAGCTGAACCCCAAACGGCATTCTAGCGGTCATATAGGCGGCTGTGACATTTTTTTTAAATGAATAAATGTAAATGTAAATATAAGTCATTTAAATGAATAAATGTAAATGTAAATATAAGTCATTTAAATGAATAAATGTAAATATAGTGCACTACAGTTGGAGCACAGATAAGGTTGTACACTATGTACAAAGTATAAGCAATTAAGAAGAACTCAGGATTGATATTGCCCAAACTACGTGTTGACAGGGCTTAAAAAGCATCACTGCATGATAAATTGAAGGTGGTAAACATGGAGTTGGAGGAAGCAGTCTACGTTTTGTTGCACTGTTCTACTTAGTATGAACTGGAAGAGTCCCCAAACTGCCACCCCTCGTCTCCAGTCATTTTTCTACTGGGACTCAAACCCACTTAGCATTACTGACTATGTTTACATGGACAGCAGTAATCTAATTATTGACCTTAATTTAAGTAAGATAATATTGTCATTAAGGTGTTTACATGAGCCGCTTTTAGAATACTCCGTTCATGTACCCGTTTTACATGTTATAGATCATAATTAGATTAAGAGCCTGGGTCATGACGTCACCACGCCACGCCGTCTGATGTCCCTCCAGAATTTCACGTATCAACATACAGTTTGTCTTCGTTATGGTACCGTATACGGTTTTGGGTCTTTTTATTTAATTTTTTTACGAACGCTTTAAGTGAAGTTAATTATTTGTCATGCTATAGTGCGTATAGACAACTGCTTGAAGCCGTGGGTGTGTCCCAAATCACGTCGTTACCCTCTATATAGTAGCCGAGATACATGTATTTTTCCCCACTACAGGCCTATAGTAGAAAGTATGTGATTTGGGATGCGGCCGAACTCTCTTGTTCACCGTAAAACGGCTGTGTGTGATCGTGTCCTGTCGCAAAATGCGATGAAAACTCTCACACGACGTTCATAATGTGATTAAGGTGTTTACATGTCTGTAATACACGTCCATAATATGATTAACACAGGAGTACTCAACATGTCTTAATTCGATTAGAGCTTACTTAGATTATGACATAATCTGTTTACAATGTGTTTACATGGTAGTTTCTTAATCAGATTAAGAGTGGATTATTGTTGTCCATGTAAACGTACTGACTGAGATTTTTGAAGAAATGAGTAGTGATTTATTATTTTTTTAAATCCTTCCCTACAATCTGCAGCACAGGAAATTCCCAGTGTGGAATATCTGTGGGGTAAAACTGCTTATGTGCTAATTGAGGTGATGACAGTGATGTGAATTGAGCCGAAAAACATTCATGAGTCAAATTTAGAGGCGTCATGGTTTGCAATGTATAGATACAGTAGATAGATAGATAGATATATAGATTAGAGTGAAATTAGAGTCGTGTTATCTCATCAGGCTTGAAAAGGTTATAAAACCATCTCTAAAGAGTTGGGATTCCACCAATCCACAGTCAGACAGAATGTGTACAAATGGAGGAAATTCAAGACCATCGTTACCCTCCACAGGAGTGGAGACCAACAAAGATCACTCCAAAAGCAAGATGTGTAATCATCCGCAAGGTCACAAAGAAGCCCAGGCTACCACAATGGCTAATATTAATGATCATGAGTCAACTATCAGGGGAACACTGAACAACAATGTTGTGCATGGCAGGGTTGCAAGTCACTCCAAAAAAAAACACTGCTGCTAATATGGACAAGCCAGAAGGATATTGGAAAAATGTTTTGTGAATAGATGAGACCAAAATATAACTTTTAGTTTTAAATGAGAAGTGGTATGTTTGGAGAAAGGAAAACACTGCATTCCAGCATAAAAACCTTATCCCATCTGTTAAACATGGTAGTGGTATTATCATGGTTTTGGCCTGTTTTGCTGCATTTGGATCAGGACGACTTGAAAATTCATTGATGGAACAATGAATTATGCCAACAAATTATAAGAGAAAATATCAGGACATCTGTCCATGAACAGAATCTCAAGAGAAAGTGGGTCATGCAGCAAGATAACAATCATAAGCACACACGTCATCTACCAAAGAAGAATAAAGTTAATATATATTTTAGGTTAAGTTATATTTTTATATAAGTTAATAATGTTTTGGAATGGCCAAGTCAAAGTCCTGACCTTAATCCATCGGATATGTTGAGGAAAGACCTGAAGCACGCAGTTAATTTGAGGAGACCCACCGACATCCCAGAGTTGAAGCTGTTCTGTACTGAGGAACGAGCTAAAATTCCTCCAAGCCGATGTGCAGGACTGATCAACTGTTAGTTTAGTTGCAGTTATTGCTGCACAAGGGCATCACACCAGATACTGAAAGCAAGGAGTCACATACTTTTGCGACTCACAGATATTTAATATTGGATCATTTTCCTCAATAAATAAATGACCAAGTATATGTATTACTATTACTAGTATATTATATTAGAATAGTATAGAATAGTAATATTTTTGTCTCATTTGTCATTAGGTCATATTTATACAAAAACAGACATTTCTAGATCACAAACTTTTAAGCACAACTGTAGATTAGGGAAGTCACGATACCAAAAATCAAGTAGTCGGTACCGATACCACCAAAAGTACACGAAACCCGATACAAAAGTCAATACCACGGTGTGCTATAAAAATACAATTTTTAAAAATTCGATTAAAAACTCTCCTGGAGGACATCTGGCTGATACTGGGAGAGAGAGAGAGAGAGAGAGAGAGAGAGAGAGAGAGAGATTTTAATTATCAAACACTGTCTGACAAGCAGTGGAGGTGCACTCCTAAACGCACGCAGACAGATGCTCATTTATTTGATTTCATTTATTAGTAACATGTATCCTTTTAATCAAGACAGTTGCTGCAAATTTGCTCATTAAAGAAAAATTTAGTCTTTGGGCTAATTTAAAAGCATCACAGTATCATGCAGGTCTGCTAGAAAAGAAATAGAACTGTCAAGCAAGGAAAATCTATACACTTGTGATTCTACAAAATTGTAGTTAGCCAATCACCCGTAATGTGTGCATGACACATCTGACTTATATTAAGTGACACCCAGAAACACCATACATGGTAAAGCTTACAGAGAGCTGAAAATGACAAAATGATGACTAAACAGGGAAAAAGCGCCTCCTAAGTGCAGGACACATTAAATCTTCCAGTAATGCAGCTCAGCCACTGCAGCACATCACCGAACATATGTAGACCAACACAAACTCCTGTTACACATCAGCATTTCATTTCGTTTGTCCTCACTGAATAGCTGGTTTTATTTATTATTTATTTATTTATAATATTGAATTTTATATATAAATTCAAAATAATAATTTACGGACTTATTTTGGACCTTTTTTTTAACTTTCAGGTCATTAAGATGAAATTACAATTTTCATTATGTGTGTGCACAATTGAGATAATATTAACAGAGTAATTCATATATCAAATGAGGTTCACATTAGTGAATAGACATATGTAAATTTACACAAACCAATGAACTGAATATTTCTTGCGTAAATGCTTCCGTGAACGGCTTAAATAAAATTGTTCATGTACAGTTTGACCAAAGACGCCCAAAGTTGTCACCTCTGAAAAAAATAAGGCTCTTCCTACTAAACCTCCTAAATCCTAGTTTAACCCCTGATCACATTAATAGCAGTGCAGAGAGACTGCAAATGCTTCAATTTCAAGTAAACTTTAAACGTTTCATGAAACAGGACAACTCAGTGTTTCGACGGCTCTCGTGTACATGATGCAAGGCTGACCAAGACAACTTCACTTACTTCTGGTCCCTAAAATATATGGACTACTTTGTTGGGTTTTTCTTAATGGTTATAATTAGTATATGGATCCTATATTTACCCATCCATCCATCTTCTACCGCTTACTCCTTTTCACGGGGAACCTGGAGCCTATCCCAGGGGGCATCAGGCACAAGGCAGGGTACACCCTGGACAGGGTGCCAGTCCATCGCAGGGCACAATCACATACACACTCACATACTACGGACACTTTAGAGACGCCAATCAGCCTAACATGCATGTCTTTGGACTGGGGGAGGAAACCGGAGTACCCGGAGGAAACCCGGAGGAGACCCCCGACACACGGGGAGAACATGCAAACTCGGCACACACATGGCCCTGGCGGGACTCGAACCCCGGACCCTGGAGGTGTGAGGCGGACGTGCTAACCACTAAGCCACCGTGCGCCCCCTATATTTACCCCTGAAATAAAAATATACTAATGACATGAAAGCCTATAATCTACATTTTTCTTAAAAGCTATGCATTTTGAATGCATTGTAGTAGTAAACTTGGATGTTTTTTTTTGTTAAACATTTTGCTACTAATGCACCATCAGAGGTGACCTTTGAAGGGGGGGGGGGGAGGCACTGGAACTTGACCATAAAGCAGGTGACAAGCACCACGGAAACATAATCCATCTCATACAGCTCTGAGTGCCACTCTTCTCAGTGTACTCCTAGAAGCACACAGTAACGGTCAGTACCTGTGCACTTGGTCTCTGGAAGTACACTGCAGCAGGGCAGAGCTTTCATTTGAAACGTTTCCCACTTTCATCTCTTCATACTGTAAACCTGCAGCACTGTGCAGAAGCTCTTCATAGACCTATTTTAATGAGTTCTGCAACACGACACATTGTTTAACATAAATAATGACACCGGTGCGATTCAATGGCACCGAAGGTTGAAAACTTTAACTGTGATTTCAAGGCCTTGCTTTGTGCACGCGACAGTTCGAGCGTTCTACAGTAGCTGGGATTCAGTTGCGTCGCCTACAGTGCGTGCTAAGCAAAGGCACTGAATCAACTGGCACTGAATCAACACTGCAGAAGAGATGCACAAGCTCTCAGCACCGGCAGCACAACGCCTTTCAACAAACATCTCACCGTTTTAAAGACTAATGCAATTAGTCAATTAACAACTGGGTTCAAATGCCCCATATCTGAGCTCGTGCCAAGCAACATCAACCCTATCACGGTATCTGCAGCGTTCAACGCAACTGCGTGTCAATTGCAAGCACGCGCATGACCTGTCGAAATCAAGTGATTTTTTTTTTTTAAATCCTACCTAGAGACGAACTGCTCCCAAACTTCACCGTGGAGACAGAGAGCCGCTGGAAGAGGAAGGTGGAATGAACGCTGTTGCCACAATGTACCGTCCCTGTAGCAGCAGCATCCACACACAGAGAGAGAGAGAGAGAGAGAGAGAGAGAGAGAGAGAGAGAGTCCCTGTAGCAGCAGCATCCACACACAGAGAGAGAGAGAGAGAGAGAGAGAGAGAGAGAGAGAGAGAGAGAGAGAGAGAGAGAGTGTCTCACTGCAGGCTCCCTTACGAAAAGGGCGGGGCTTCAGTGCACGCCCTCGCACTAGCGCAACTTGTCGACTTCACCCGAGCGCGTGAATACACAGCGCTCTCCTTACAGCAAGGTGCATTATGGGTATTCTGTTCCCTATATAGCAAGCACTCCTGGTCCTCTTTGCACAGTCAGAATTCTTTCATGAACATTAATTAGATAATATTTTCACTATTTACCGGAACCATATAGTTATTGAACTTTCCACCAACAGAACACATTTTTTTTTTATTGTAATTAGATGCAAGTTTACATTATTTATAAACCAACTTGTTTTCTGAGTTGTTAAAGTGCCCTTAAAATCATGTCATTTAGTGCTATGGCCACCAAAACAATAGTATATCTATTTTTTTTTTAAATAATTATAATAGTAATATTCTGTTTTTTCAGGAAAATTGTTTTTTTGTTTGACGACTCATCCTCTACTAGTCTTGTGTTGTACTAGTTTAGTCTAGTCTTAGCTAGTGGAAATGCTCTTCTAGAATGTTGTGTCCTGCCCCTGGAGGTGGTCTACGGTAGCATCTATTTAACTGATTAAACCCAAGTGACCAGTCATACAGGCTAGTAGGCAAATATAACAAATTTGATAATGGTGGGTTGTGATTTCCACCATTGGAACCAAATTTAATAAACCACTGTAATTAAATATACCCATTGGCTATATTTCACAGACCCCTTGTAGTCCAGACCTCACTGTAAGAAACACTGCCATATAATGTACATAATTCGGATACTAACGTATTTGCAGTGCATTGTGGGATATCATAAACATGCAGGATATTGTCTTCAAACAGTGGCACATAATTAGTCATGGGAGCCATTCATGTTGACATTTACATTTATTTACATTTATTCATTTAGCAGACGCTTTTATGCGACTTACATATGAGATACATATTAAGTGACTTACATATGAGAGCACACTCACACACCAATGGTAGCAGAGCTGCCATGCAAGGTGCTAGCTTGCCATCGGGGGCAACTTCGGGTTCAGTGTCTTGCCCAAGAACACTTCGGCATGGGATCACCTGGGCCGGGATTCGAACCACCAACCCTTCGATTAGTGGACAACCCGCTCTACCACCTGCGCCACAGCCGCCCAGTAGTTGACTTTTATATTAGTAAAATGATAACGTTATGTAACATTGCTAACTACTTACTTCCATAGTAAACAGTGCAGGATTCCATTTTGTTTACACTTGTGCATTTATATAATGATGGACAAGATTAGACCCCAAAATTAATAAGATATGGTTACCAGAATAATGGTTATACTTTGTTTTTGGATTATATCTGATGTGGTAATAACAGCTGTTTTGGTGGCAAAAGGGGGACCTGCACAATAAGTCAGGTGGATTTAATGTTATGGTTGATCAGTGTACATAGGCCTATACATAGACATGAAGTGGCCATACATTAAGTCTCAACGTGGGTATAAAATATTTAATTATTCTAAACAATTCTTCAAATAAAATAGGATTTGTTAAAGTATGTTTGCCACAGTTGCAGTGCTGTGATAAAACTGCAATTCGATTTGAAGCTATATTGCCACTACATACTCACATTTGATTCTGCCCTACTTGTCAGTGTTGGTCTAAAACCTTTAGGAAATATATAAATAATGATCTGAGCAGAAGCATGGTACCAATAAATGTGCCAAATTGCTAAAACAGCTAAAACAAGCTAGTGTTGTGGCCTTTGCATCGTTGCTTGCTCGGTGCAGAATATTGTTGTCTTGGACCTCTCCATAAGCCCCCTCTATATCAGTCTGGCTTAAAGATCTAATGTTCTTTTTGAAGCTGGAAAAAAATCAAGTACAACATCAGAGGTAGCAGAGACTCATTTTTGGGAAAATGGCAACAGTTTATTACCTACTTCAAGGATGTACATACCCTGGAGGTAGATTAAGGAGAGGTGGACGGTCAATACTATCCATCTTACCCCCCCCCCTTTTCCTTT
>JAFFST010052811.1:134564-148569 GCA_022414735.1 Noturus placidus
GTGTTTACTTGTGTTGTCCTTGACTATTGTTTAAATTGGTTTGATGTTCCGAAACACTTAAGTGTGACAAACATGCAAAGGAACAGGAAATGAGGAAGGGGGCAAACACTTTTTCACACCACTGTATATCTGTTCTCCATTTTCATGTCAAACCATTTTGTCTTCACCTCACTTAATTCACATTTAATTTTCTTCTGTAATTCAGCTCCAAATTTTGTGATTTTCAAGGGTTATGAGACATGAGTCAAAATAACTTCTACTTCTACGTCTGAGAAAGTTTTATTTGTGCTGATTACTTGTCATTTTAGTGCTATGAGCCTTTCCTATTTTGGAGTTTTATGAGCATCATCAAATGCAAATGGCTGTGCCGAGCACGCACCTGGTAATTTACAGGCAATTAGTATTCATCAACATATGCATGAAAGTACAAAGAAATCATTGTTTCCGAAAGTTTTCTAAATCTGGCCAAATTTGATATTTCAGTTTGACTTATGCAAACATTTACACAAAACTTTACTAAAAGATTGATAAATGAGGCCCAATGTGCGATAATGTCTATAGGCAATGTCCACAATTATGGACAAATGGACACAGAGTAACTTGCAAAGCCCCTTCCTCTTTACCAACCTTTTTCTCTTTCTGTCTACCCACGCACTGTATTAAATGCTGGCAGCCTCTATCACTCTGTGTTCTGAGAGGAGACCCATAGAAAAATAGACAGTATTCTGGTGTGTAACAATGTGTATTCTGTAGACTCCACTGCCTCAAGGCCACTTTGTTATTTGTTAACTGGGTCTGTGGGATCAACCCCCGTTCAGACTTCCCATGAGCCTGACCGGACAATCACAGTCTCTCACCAGTGTGTGAGAGTATGTGCTGTTTGCTTGCTTGTGTCAGTTATATTTTGAACCCATACAGCTTGAAGTCTCACCCTTTTTCAATGTATAGCAGCATCTTGATCCTTCCATTTAAATATCCCTCCAGTTGCTACAGTAAATGTCTACAGCACCATGGTTTTCAGTACAGTAACATGAAGTATGGCTATATTACATAAGCCCATGAATCAAGGACCCATCCAGTCATCTCCATGGTAACGCAGGCACTCAGATGAATACCATGACAGACAGACAAAAGCTGGAGGGTGCAATCAATGGTGGATTGTGGTTATGTAACTGGGACAGATTGGCACTCACAGATCTCTATAGCCTTTTCACTAGGAATATAAATCCTGTGGTGTTTGGCTTGCTCCAATCAGACCACTTATTTCTGGAATAGTAGGCTCCCTAATGTGTGGGAAAACATGCAAATATGATTATAGGAGGTCACGTGTTTTAGTAGAACATTAGTAAAACTGCTAGATATCCATGCAGCAGATTTTGCCGTGCTCTGACCTGGCATTGGTAGAACTGTGGATAAAATTGTTGATTTAGAAGATGTATATTTCAAATGTAAGTTCTTAATGAGATCGTTTCATCAGCCAAACACAAATTGATCCTTAACATTTAACAATACCAAAGTAGAATTGCTTTGATTTACCCATATTTTATTAAATCATCTTCATTAATGGGGCCGCATGGTGGCTTGGTGGTTAGCACGTTCGCCTCACACCTCCAGGGTCGGGTTCAATTCCCGCCGTGGCCCTGTGTGTGCGGAGTTTGCATGTTCTCCCCTAGTCCACAGACATGCATGGTAGGTTGATTGGCATGTCCAACGTGTCCGTAGTGTATGAATGGGTGTGTGAATGTGTATGTGATTGTGCCCTGCGATGGATTGGCACCCTCTCCAGGGTGTACCCAGTCTTGTGCCCCATGCTCCCTGGGAGAGGCTCCAGGTTCCCCGTGACCCTGAAGGAAGGATAAGCGATGGATGGATGGATCTTCAGTAACCACAATCCTGGTCAACTGTGGGAGTCCAAGAGAGCAAAATTGGCTGTGCTCTCTGAGTGGGAGTGGTAGCCTACTGGTATCAATCACTGTGACACTAGCCAATAATGTGGTGTATGTAAGCTCATATATGTGGAAGTAAGTGGATAGTGTTTTCCTCGGAGTGTATCACATGTGACCTTATTTTTGTTTTTGTTTTAGCACAAACTTCAATCACATAGAACAGTTTCTAAAGTTTACACAGAATGGTGCAAACAAACAAACAAACAGAAAATCCTGTGAGACCAGTCTGGTCTGATCTGACAGGAAGTCTACAGTTACTCAAATAAGAACTCTTTACACCTGTGCAGAGCAGAAACACATTTCAGAATGCACAACATATCAAACCTTGAAGTGGTTGAGCTACAACAGCAGAAGACCGAATCAGGTTCCACTCCTTTCAGCCATGAACGAGAATCTGAGGGGCGCCTTGCTTAAGATTCTGCTCCCCTCACTTATCGCCGCTCATCAGCGCTCACTCAACCCAGAATGCACTTTGTGATATGAGAAATAAGCAATAGTGTTGACAAAATAAAATAACGAATATCAAATATCCAAAGGGCTAACTAGACATCTGTTAAGTTTAGGGGTTTAACCTGGCCTGAGCGTTAGGAGCTGTAGCCCTGACAATTTTTTCTTATGCCCCAAATAATTCTCCACTTGGAGTGGTTTGTCACAACGTAATTAAACGTCAATAAAAGAATATGGCAGTGTTGTAATTGTATGGGAACAGCTGTGAGACCAATCAGACAGGGTTTACAGGAAACTATGTGGAAATGCTTGTGTCCTATTGGCTTATTGGATCTCAATTCTGCCAAACACTAGCTCACACAGTCATTTAGTGTGTAGGAAGAATGTGTATACGATTTATTTTTTTTATTACCAGTAATGGGATTGAAACTAAAACACTAACATCCTCTGATGCTGAGCAGGAGAACAAGGTGTGAGCAGAACATAATATGAGCAGAGCATAAGGAAAGATAATATATTCTGCATGGCACTGTAGCAGCTAAACCCATACAATCATAGCTTATTTGTGCCTCCCCTTGGCTAGGGACACCAAACTAGTCCAGTTAGAAAAGTTTAATATTTTATGGGTCTGGTAGTCCTACTAACAGTGACAACACAACATAACTTTTATGATAAATCCATCTTTTTCTGAGCATGTCATACATTGACAGCTAACCCAGCAATCACAGAACATTAACAACATTACATTAGCATTAGCATATGGTTCCCATTTTGTTATTTTTTTGGGGAACCAAATAATAACATTCTAGGAACGTTCTCTGTAGGTTCTTTTTCTGTAACTAAAAACTAACCTTACCAGAATGTTGCAGGGAGGTTTTTTTTTTTATAACAACCTAAAGAGAACCTATACAGAACATCCTCTAATGGTTATTTTTAGGTCTAGAGAATTGACCTTTCCTTCAAGCACAGGCAGATCCAGGGGTGGGGCCAGAGGGGCAGTGGCTGGCCCCAGCTGAAATGTGATTGACCCCTGAAGTGCCCCGTCCTGTAAATGATTGCTGATCTACGTCAGAGCACTACATCAGCTGAGTCAGTTTGTGTGAAATTTAACTCGTTTAACCACTTCTTTCTACCACATCTCATAATGGCAGTTGTACAGTAATGTTGGATGGTAACTAGCTAGCTGGCTAATTAGTTAGGTTTCACACATTAGTTCACAGATGCACAGTTCAGGGAAGTAAAATATAGCAGTTGACATGTAAAACCTATAATAATTGGTCACGCTACATAGCCACAGTCATTAATTGTTGTAAATAAAACTAATGCAGCTGGCAGCTGGGA
Organism: Noturus placidus; assembly: GCA_022414735.1. NCBI lineage: Eukaryota > Metazoa > Chordata > Actinopteri > Siluriformes > Ictaluridae > Noturus > Noturus placidus. The sequence continues at coordinate 138,299 of JAFFST010052811.1, forward strand.
AGTACACGCAGACTTCAGCCCTTAGCTCTGACTTGAATGGAGCGCACAAAGCACTTATGTTAATCAGTGAAGCAAATTTTTAAAATAAGCATTTTTGTTTAATCTACTGTACAGAGTTTGTCAGAGATCGTGGTTTCTGACCAGACAGAAGCCTAATCTATCCTTTTTGCTAACCATGAGAGCAGTTAGTGCGAGAAGTGGGAGAACATGAGGATTAAGTGTATTTTATTTTTCTTTGAGAAGATTAATGACAAAACACACAAAACAAGTCTTAATATCCAATGCATGTTTGTTTTCAATGTTAATATATATTTTTACGAAGATTTTTGAAGGTGTGTTGTAAAATCAGACCACTAGACTGAGCCGTGCGCGAACTTCATAATATTAAAGGGGATCAATTATGCAAAATTCACTTTAACATGGCGTTTGAACAAAAATTTGTGTCAGCATTGTCTATACACAACCACCCTATAATGGTAAAAATCCACCCACTCCTTTTTTTCATATTCCCCATAAATCCTAGTGTCTAATGAGCTGCTTTTGTTTTCTCTCCAATGTGATGTCACATTGGAACAGGCCCCACCCACGGCTGGTGACAGACTCTGTCCTATTAGCATAGCTCCAAACCCTATGCTACCCTATGAGCTGCACACAATCCACCATGTTCTCCACACTGGAGAAGCTACAGTGATAAGAAGAATGTCTCAGCTTCATAAGCTTTATAAGTGTTCTGTTGTTGTCTGTAACAATGAACATAAGAGTCTTCATGTACTCCTGGCATCAGAGCCACTGAAGACGCAGTGGAGAAGTTTTATTTTTGAAGGAAATGTAGCCCAAAAAATAGCTACATTCGTGTATGTTTGTTTGAATCATTTTACCCCAGATCTTTGTGAATGAGGGTCAATACAAAGCAAGATTTGCTGAAAAGTTTATTCTCAAGCATGGATCAATACCAACTGTTCGTGATACAGCTTCATATCCAGAAGTCATAAGTATCACACTTTATAAATCGCCTTTCTGAATGTGCTTGTTAGCAAATTCCATGGCTAATTAGACTAAAGTTATCATTGTCTCTGATTGTATTCACGGAGACCAGAGCTATGTCATCATTTTTATTTTTAACCCAGAAACGTTTACTGTCTGTACAATTCATTCATATAGGGCTGAACACCAGTCTTTACATAGTCAGACTTATTGGTTCTCCTGATTTGGTGTTGCTGTAGTTTCTGAAGCAAGAGCTGGAAGGCACAGCCCTCTTCCGGAAAGATGGCGGGGAGCAGCATCTCCTTTGCATTTAAAAAGACACATGAAAAAACGTTTTTCTTCCACCCAAAAAAATAATCCATGGGGTATTTTGAGCTGAAACGTCACAGACACATTCTGGGCCCACCTAAGACTTATATTACAACTTGTAAAAAGGGGTCTAATATGTCTCCTTATATCACTTAATGACCTTAAATCAGCTGTGTTATGGGCATATGAACTTGTCCCTGAAGCTTATTTGCATGTCACGTAACTTTGATGGAAGTGGAGGCAGGCGCGGGTGACAGAATCCAGGTGGTATATTCCAGAGGGATCAGGCTGTGTACGTGGTCTATAAACAGGCATGGGTCAGGCGATCGGATAAACAAACATGACAAGGCTACGCTAGAAAATGAGTCGGGAACGAAAAATGGGTTGATATGTATTTGGGTCAAAGTATAAGAATGGCTCAGAAAATGCTAGAGAAACAAAGTCAACTATCATTACTTCACAAAGTTAGCTTCCATCAGGAGTCTCTTTTATACTCTGCTTGTAATGGCTTTCAGGTGTGTTTAAAACTCTGGGGAGGAAGAGCGCATGCTCACTCATGGTGGCCCTGTTGGGAGGGCGCATTGCCTCCTGGGAAATTAAGTCCTCTCTGGACTGAGATATGACACTGCAGAAGTTTTGAAAGCGTGCCAAATCCGCCAGTCAATTTAAGATTTGTATGTCTGACAAAATTGTGGTTTATTTAAATGAGCAAAAAGTCTCTTCACTTGCTGATGCTGCCGTTTTGGCTGATTAGTTTGTACTCACGCACAAAACTGTATTTTCCCCTCCACGTCATGATATTTCTGATTGCAGCTACAGCTCGAAAGCTCCTGTGAGCGCACCTAAAAGTGCTAGTGAGTCCCGTGAGTCCCCAGAGTAGGGAAGCAAAACGGGAGGTGGAGAAAATTTCTCAGTAGAACAGGGTGGGTGAGTGGCATCCTCAGATGTAAAGGGACGCTGAGTGGTGTGCTCAGTCAGCAAAGAGACTGAATGTAGATTTCCATCGACTTTGCAGGCTGAACTCAGTTGGTCATGTCATCAGTCTCAGGCATGAAGAGAACTCGGTTGATCATGTCGTCAGTCTCAGGCATGAGGAGAACTTGGTTAGTCATGATGTCTGCTTCAGGCATGAGTAGAACTTGGTTGTCCATGTCAGAGGACTCTGGAATGAGCAGAACTTGGTTGTCCATGTCAGCAGACTCGGGTATGAGCAGAACTTGCTTGTCCATGTCAGCAGACTCGGGTATGAGCAGAACTTGCTTGTCCTTGTCAGCAGACTTGGGCGTGAACCGAAATTGGTTGGTTGTGTCAGCAGACCCAGGCGTGAACAGAACTTGGTTGTCCATGTCAGCAGGCATGGGCGTGGTCAGAACTTGGTTGGTCGTGATGTCAGTTTCAGGCATGAGGAGATCTTAGTTGGTCGTATCAACAGATTCTGACATGAGCATAACTTGGTTGGTCGTGGCCTTGGTTTCAGGCGTGAGAAGAGCCTGGTTGGTCATGACATCGATTTCAGTCTGGAATGTGGCATGGGAGGTTGCCACATTGACCTCAGACAGGAACTTGGCGTGGGAGGTCACCTCGTCGACCTCAAACAGGAACTTGGCATGGGAGGTTGCCTCATTGACCTCAGAAAGGAATGTGTTGTTAGAGGCCGTCTCTTTGACTTCGGACATGAACTTGGCTTGGGAGGCCTTCTCTTCGACCTTGGACAGGAACAGGGCTTGAGAGGTCATCTTTTCAACCTTGGACAGGAACTTGGCTTGAGAGGTTATCTGTTCGACCTCGGAAAGGAACTCTGCTTGAAAGGTCGTCTCTTCGACCTCTAACAGGAACTTGGCTTGAGAGGTCACCTCTTCGACCTTGGACATGAACTTGGCTTGGGTGGTCACTTGGTTGACCTCTAGCAGGAAATTTACTTTATGCTGGATCTCTGGAGATGAGACAACCCCGTGAGTCTCAGGCTTAACCTCTGCGGATGAGACCTCTTTGTGGGTCTCAAGTTGGAGCCCTGGAGGTGAGGTTGCCTCTTTGACCTCCGGCTGGAGCTCTGTATCTGAGACCACCTCATGGATCTCATGTTGGAGCTCTGGAGAGGAGGTTGCCATGTTGATCTCTGGCAGGAACTCTGTGGGTGAGACCACCTCGTGCATCTCAGTTTGGAGCCCTGGGGATAAGACTGCCTCATGCATCTCTATGTCGCTACGTTGACCTCCGGCTGGAGCTCAGCAGGTGAGACCACTGTGTGGATCTCAGGTTTAGCTCTGAAGATGAGTTCTCCACATTGACCTCTGGCTGGAGCTCAGCAAGGCAGACCACCTTGTGGATCTCAAGCTGGAAAGCTGTAGCCAAAATAGTTACATTGACCTTCAGCTGGAGCTCAGCAGGTGAGACCACCTCGTGGGTCTCAGGTTGAAGCCCTGGGGATGGGGTCGCCACGTTGACCTCTGGCTGGAGCTCAGCAGGTGCTCTCTTGTGGAGCCATTTGTGAGTACACCAGCTACTCCTAAAATATCCCTGAGAGCAGAAATATGATTCATATTATTTACCAGGATCCCAAGTTTCCTGCATGTGGGACACTGTAACTCTTTACCGCAGCCCTCGGTCTTGCAGGTTGGCATCATTTCCAACACTGCCCTGTCGGCCGGGGGCTGAAGCTAAGCTGTGGAGGCTGCCCTGTCAATCCACTCATAATAGGTGTGGAATGGCAGGTCAGACTTGGTCGTCACACTGACTCCCCTCAAAAGAGGATGCAGGTTGTTGCTCTCCCCTGGGTGCCCAAACTCCTTCAAGAATAGTTCCGCAAACTGAGTTACATTATTGAGTGCACTGGACCCTGTACTGGCCAGATGCTCACGGGCTAGGCCATAAAACCGGAACACAATGAACCCAAGCCACTGTCTCTTGTCTGGCTTGGGTTTCAACAGACTCAAAAAGTACATTTGGCTGTGGAACAAGAACTGCTTCGGGTAGTCACTAACTGATGGTCTAAAGCCTCATTTTATAGTCTTGATACCATATCAATGTAGATTGTAGTTTATATAAAGAAATTCATGATACAGTAATGTGACTATGTGCATGCAAATGTCCAGATGCCCTGTTATGCCATATCCTTCAATATGCAAGAGTTTTATTATAAAGGAAACATTTTATAATGCACCAATCTAACAACACAGATTTATATTTGTAGAAGGTTTCAGATCATTATTTGCCATTAGATATGGTATAAACAATTTAATGGACAATCCCCATTTTGAATTATGCCTATGGTTATGTGCACATGCTTAAGCTGTTGTGGCTGTGGACTGTTGAGCCTGTTACCGATGTAAGCTCAACCAGGAAAAGTGGATATATGAATGAATGAACTAGGGTTGAATGGTGAACATTGTTAGCACCCAAGGTAAACACAAACCCACCCTGAAGCTAGAACATCAAGAAACATCAGGTCATGGAAAAACATTACTATTTGTACTAAATTATATGCCAATTATCTGAACTGATACAATCATAAAGGAGTTTAACAAATATTTTCAGTGCTTATAATTTAAAAAATGGTTGAAAGTTGGATCTTTTTTTGTGTTGGGTTTGTAAGGATTTAGATGTAGAAGCTACATCCAACGTAAATGCTTTTAAAAGACCATGTTTCCAGTCCCATATATTAAGAGCTAGACTGCAACCATCTGGAGTGCAACTGCACACACAGCCAAGCACACATACACATTAATATACTGTAATACAGGGGTCTTCAACGTTTTCCAGGCCAAGGACCCCCAAACTGATGGCGAGATGGAGCGGGGACCCCCTAATTATATATATTGTATGAAATTGTGTTATATCAAACTGGTACCAAAACTTTCGTGACCCCCATGCAGTACCTCTGCGGACCCCCTGTTGAAGACTTCCGCTGTAATACATTATGCTCAGTAGGTCATGAAATTTGTTATGGTTGCTTTAAAGGAAATAGACAATCTATTTCCAGTACAAACTGTTCAAAGCACAACAGGAATTTTAAAATGTGTTATATCTTTACAGATTCATCTGTTATAAATGATAATGATATAGTGGCTGATCTTTGGTTGTGGGATTAGTAATTGTTTGTTTACTGCACGAGACATGGTAGTTAAGCAGTAGAAGTGGTTGTTTGGGTTGTATGTTAGAATCGGGTGGAGAAGCCTGAGAGCTCCAGCTCAGGGATGACCTTTTCATTTTTGAAAACAGCCCGAGTGATATGGCTGCTGGGGCTTCCCTCCTTACTCAGCCATGTCTTCCTGTGGAGAAGATCAAAAAGAAAAAAAAAGAGGGTTCAAATGAAAGGCATTTAATGTATGTATCTAAACATTTAAGTATGTAATGGTAGCCCAGTGGGTAATAAAAGTTTTGTGTTTAAATATCAGAACTGCCAGACTGGAACTAGAAGCCACTAACAGGGTTAGTGACAACAATAGTCACTAACCCTGTTCCTGGAGATTGACCTTCCTGAAGACTTCAGCTCCAACCATAATCATACCCACCTGACCATCTAATCATTACCTTAAGAAGTTATTTATAAACTAAAACAGGTGTGTTAGATTTTGGTTGGAGATGAAACCAGCAAGAACGTAGATCTCAAGGAAGAGGGTTGGTTATCACTGCTCTACAGCAATCCCTTAATCCTTCAACTCCTCTAAGTATGTTAAAGAATATCAGTTTCCCAAACTAATTTCCAAGTAGTGCCCAAAAGATGTGTAAATGCTGGCATATCTAATTTGAGGTTGTTGCGACATTTGTGATACAAAAATACACCAAGTTGCAAGCGTATTGTACACCTTTCTATTATCATGCTCCTTGAAAATCAATTTTAAATTAGGATGTGATTTGCCCAGTAAATGTAAATTAGATTAGTTGCATGATTCTTGACATTCTCCTTTTACCCATCTGATCCACAAAATATGTTCAATCACAAGATAGTCACTGGTGGGAATGGTTTTTGTGTTTTTTTTTAACACATGAAAGGATTATAGATGAAATCCTTGAGATGTTTGCAAGATACCAGAACCAGAAGGATTGAAACATTGTAACAACTGCATGTGATATTAGAATTAACACATAAGAGGTTAGAAGGGATCACTGAACAAGTTGCAGGTAATCTTTTCTCTGAGATAGCTATCTATATTTTCTCTAAGATAGCTCATTAACAATCTTTCCTATCTCAACTTGCATATTCTGTAGATCAGTGGTTCCCAAACTTTTTACCGTGGTGTACGAGTTCTTTGTAGCTACTTCTCCATTTTAATGTTATAAGCTATTACTCTGTTTTATCACATAGTGCTAGCGATAAATGACACATGGTAAGATGCACACTGACACAGTGGATACAGTTTTGACCACAAAAGATAAAATAATTTGATTGGATGTCATGTCATGACCTTTATAAAATTGCAATTTCACTGTTTGTACATTAGAGGGGGCACAAGTTTATTTGGCAATGAGAGGCTGAATTAAATGAACAGTAAATCTCAGCATTTTGCTGCCGTACCCCCTTTGAACGACTGCTGTAGATGAAACGATTCTTACTGAGAATTAATACTACTGGACCAGATTGGTCACCTGTTGGCAGTGAAACTCTTGTAACCCAAGCCAACCTAAAGCCTGAGAACAATGGTAAGACCGAGAACAAATGGAAAGTGATACTGGGAAGGTGTGGCAGCACGTACATCAAAATAAACTCCTTGTTTTTCTCCGTGTGCCATCTAGAGTCCAAATAAAAAAAACATACTTCATACACACTGACCAAGATAACACTTGTACAGTCTGTTCAGGGCAAAAGGGCAGCAGTTAAATCTGTCAATCTGTGCACATGCCTTTTAATTGGTTAGCGCTGTGGTGACAAACCTTTCTGCATACTGTGACTGTAAACAAACCAAAGATGTCAATAAACCATGTGTTGTGCTGGTTGTTGGTAAATAGATTTAACTGTAAAAACTTTACTACTTGGTTCCATGCGTATGGGTTGTAGTGTTGTATAATATATCTTTTCTTAAAGTTACATATACTCTACTAGAACAAGTGCTATTTTTGGCATATCTACTGGCCAATGTGGGTCATAGGGCCTCTGGGAAAATGGCAGTGCTAAAGTAGTCCAGTTGAGAAGTGGGCTGTATCCTAAACAGTTCTGTTAGAAATCTCAAGAAAGGCAGTGAAGAAGAAGAAGAAGAAGAAGAAGAAGAAGAAGAAGAAGAAGAAGAAGAAGCATGTATGGTGACCTTGCCAATACTGAGTAGCAAGGTGTGCCTTTCAGCCATCAGCTGGTATATGACAGAAAGTTGGACTGAGCGGCTGTGGCTCACATAGTAGAGCGGGTTGTTCACTAATTTCAGGGTTGGCAGTTTGAGCAATGTCTTTGGGCAAGACATTGAACCCCAAGCTGCTCCCAATGGCAGGCTAACGCCTTTCATGGCAGCTCTGTTGCCATCGGTGTGTATGAATGAAATACAGTGTAAAGTACTGTGTAGGTTAAAAGGTGCTATATAAGTGCAGACCATTTACATAATGTATTTTAACTAATAATTATCAACAGGGGCATTTTGTATAACTTTTTAATAACTGATTAAATTAACAATAATGGACCCTATAAGACCGAACAGCTCTGAATCCACTTGGGTAAAATGGAGACGCTTAAAGTGTTTAGATTTACTACCATGAGACATGGGTTAATTATGGACTGAATAAATATACAACTACATAATGATTAAAGGCTAACATGACATGCCAACATCAACATCAGAAAATACCGTGGAATTGGGAAATCAAGGGTCACTGATCACTGTTACTTAGGTAGTTTAGGGATCCAGTATAAGGATCTAAGGATAGGAAAGAATTTGCAGGGCATAAAACAAAACCTTTAGCATTCCACTGAATACAGAACATAATCAAATTAATGGAATAAAAAAATTGTGTTGTTATTTAACAAAAATGGGTATAAGCGGTTGAAGATGGATGGGTGGATGGATGGGTGGATGGGTATAATAGTTGATGTGAAGCATTCTTGAGAGGAATGAAACACTTTGGGAGGTGCTTCTATATAAAAGTATTCAAATTTGGGGTGGTAACCATACAGTACTACTGCTCTGTTGATAACAGTATGCCCCATTCAGTTGTATTCCTTATATAATTATCTAGAAAGGGTGGCAGCTAGAATATGCTCTCTACTAAGCAATAGGAATTGTCTTAGAACAGACATGTTAATTTTATTCTAATTTGTAACAGTCAAAAATTTGTTTTCAACTTTTTCAAATCTTTTCAAATTTTCAACTTGTATAGTTTTATTGTCATAGTGCTTTCCTGCATATGGGATTATGACCTTTAACCAGAGGGGAGCACAGTGGCTTAGTGGTTAGCACATTCACCTCACACCCGCCGGGGCCATGTGTGTGCGGAGTCTGCATGTTCTCCCCGTGCGTCGGGGGTTTACTCCGGGTATAGGCTTCCCGATATAGGCTCCAGGTTCCCTGTGACCCTGAAAGGAGTAAGCGGTAGAAGATGTTTGGATGGACCTTTGTTATATTCTTCCATCTGCTGGTAGAATAGTGTATGTACATGGCGGACAGACCCTTATGCCCTGTTTTTGGCCGATAGGACTGAGAAAAAGACTGTAAAGATATGTAAATAAATTCCATAATCAAATATGCCTAAAAATTCTAAACGCTAAAAGGTTCCAAATTCTAAAAGGTTTCATGAGGATCTTAATTGGTTGGGGTTTTTTTCCCCCTATTCTGAGCTTTTGCTATTAATTATTATTATTATTATTATTTTTTTTTTTTTGGACTAGAGAAAAACATTTCCCCCTCAAAAATCTGCCACTATGTTTGAAGGTTTCAGCATTTAGATGATTTTCACCATCCCGGGTGGTTAGATGGGATGAAGTATAGATAGATCTTATTTACATATATTCCCCTGTTTGCTAAGAGAACAGTATTGACTAATTATTTCTATCTTTTTGGTGCTAGCCTGTACTTCTGCAATACTTGCTTCATCTTTTTCCTGTTCTTAGTTCTAGTTCTGTCTAACGTATAACTGTTTAGACTGCTATTTTGTTGACAGTATTTATGTGTTTTCCTGTGATCATTGCCTATCCCCCCCTTCCAAGATGAATGTATAGCCACTTTACTGTACAGTGGTGTGAAAAAGTGTTTGCCCCCTTCCTCATTTCCTGTTCCTTTGCATGTTTGTCACACTTAAGTGTTTCGGAACATCAAACCAATTTAAACAATAGTCAAGGACAACACAAGTAAACACAAAATGCAATTTGTAAATGAAGGTGTTTATTATTAAAGGTGAAAAAAAATCCAAACCATCATGGCCCTGTGTGAAAAAGTGATTGCCCCCCTAAACCTAATAACTGGTTGGGCCACCCTTAGCAGCAACAACTGCAACCAAGCGTTTGCGATAACGTGCAATGAGGCTTTTACAGCGTCCTGGAGGAATTTTGGCCCACTCATTTTTGCAGAATTGTCCTAATTCAGTTACATTAGAGGGTTTTCGAGCATGAACGGCCTTTTTTAGGTCATACCACAACATCTCAATAGGATTCAGGTCAGGACTTTGGCTAGGCCACTCCAAAGTCTTCATTTTGTTTTTCTTCAGCCATTCGGTGGTGGACTTGCTGGTGTGTTTAGGATCATTGTCCTGCTGCAGAACCCAAGTTCGTTTCAGCTTGAGTACACGGACAGATGGTAGGACATTCTCCTTCAGGATCTCTTGGTAGACAGTTCCTTTTATCACGGCAAGTCTTCCAGGTCCTGAAGCAGCAAAACAGCCCCAGACCATCACACTACCACCACCATATTTTACTGTAGGTATAATGTTCTTTTTATGAAATGCAGTGTTCCTTCTACGCCAGATATACTTGGACACACACCTTCCAAAGAGTTCCACTTTTGTCTCATCGGTCCACAGAATGTTGTCCCAAAAGTCTTGGGGGTCATCAAGATGTGTTGTGG
>JAFFST010052811.1:169378-180009 GCA_022414735.1 Noturus placidus
TATATATATATATGTGGGGAGGTTCGTTGGAGCCCATACGGAATACTGCGCCCCCTGTACAGGTAAACAAATAACGTAATATAGCATATAAAACTATAAATAATAAATACATTATAAATACACAAATATGGAATTACCCAATTTTCAATGTTCAATGCATCTAGAGTATTTAGATAGTTCAAAATGGATAGGTGAATGACGAGAGCCGACCCGCATAAGTCCGACGTTTTGTTTTATTTATTTATTTCTTTATATTTAGGCAATGTCTTTATTCGTTCATTTGCTCATCCATCTTCAGTAACTGCTTCCGCTGAAACCTGTTTTCAACATCCGAGCTGTTCGTTTGCGGGAATCATGAAGCATGCATAGTTTTTTTAACTGAATACATAGTTCAAAACATTTAACATTCTAGGTTTTAAAAAAAGCACGTGAACCTCTGCGGTAACAGGCACGTAAATTCTAGATAAATTGGAATCAGGCCATAAAAAAGGCACATAAAGTCGGGTTACTCACAGTGTCTGCTCTACTTAAGAAAGATGTGTTGATGTGAACCAACACATTTCAGAAGACACGCAGAGCAGGAGTCATGGTTTTGGACGCCTATGCTGACTCAGAGCCTGGACAGCTTACAATTATCGAGGGAACAATGAATTAAAAATTGTAGCAAGAAAGTTTACAGGAGAATGTCACGGTAGTGCTTTGATGATGGATAAATACATTGAACCAATACACACAAGTAAACCTACATTAAATTATTTTTATAATGACCAAGTATGAGTCCAGACCTTACCCCATTTCAGATGCTCCTGCATGACTTGAAAAAGGCTGTACATGCAAGAACTCCTAGTAAACACTGAATTGAACTAAAATCTTATTGAACTGAAATAGCTTCGGGTGTAATCATCTCAAATTCCTCCTCACTGTTTAAATCTAATATGCAGCCACTTAGTGGAGGTTATTCTACCCGTTATTAAAAAAGCTGTGAATGATTAATTACTGAGTTCAATTAAGAAAGGAAGAGTACAGCAGTTTCGGAAGAATGTGTTTGTCTATTATTATTATTATTATCACTTGGTTTTGAATGAAAATCAGACCACATAATTATTGTAGAATCATAACTCCACAATTCATAAAGGACACAAAAAAAATTTCATGCAACTTTTTTTTTCAGTCTGTAAAGAAATGGTTTGCAGAGTCTGGTGTGGAAGAACAAAAATCCTTTGCGGATAAGATTGGACAACCTTAGGGAAATAAGGAGAGGTCACCTGCTTTTCCTGGCTACATCACAAGAGATATACTTTCAGGAAGAGATGGGCTTTGAGCACAGTGCAGTGTGCCTGATTTGCCTGATCAGGTTACATGAAGGAATGTAATTATTTTAACAGGAGTTGGTTTATTTTTCTGGTCTGGATGTTGATAAATTTGCACCACAGACTGAAAAGGTCAGTCCAGATGTTTCTATCCACAACCACAGATTCCTACTCCTCCTGGGAGATCCCCAGACATTCCCAAGCCAATTAATATAATCTCTTCAGCGAGTTCTTGATCTGCCCGAGATGCCAGACACAGCTCTTATGGTAGCTGACCAGGACGTGTCCTTGTAAGGTGCCCAAACCACCTCGATTGGCTCCACTCAACTTGCAGGAGCAGCAGCTGTACTCCAAAGCTGTACTCACAGAGAGTAAACTCAACCACCCTAATACATGAACTCCTCCACAATGGCCAAGGATTCTGTTGACTGTGCTATTGTGAGTTAGGATCATTTATGACAAGGTTGGTTGACATTCACTGTATACAGTGTGCTGCAAATAAGTTAGATGTGAATATTTTTCTCTGTGAGACTGATAAGTTATGATAAGATACGAGAACAAAAACATTTATTAATACCTCATGGGGAAATTAAAGTGTAACACTAAGGAATATAATGTGTGAGAATGTAGAAATATAATTTTAACAGAGTGAAAGTATGATAAGAATACCAAAAGAACAATAGCAGAGTGCAATAAAAATTATATCGGAAATGTTTAGATTTTCAAAAATTATTATTTTGTTTCATTATATACTGTTACAACCCACTATCTTGGAGGGAAGTTTTTTGTGCTGTGACATTTTGTGTGCAGGTCTGAATTCCCTCCCAGACTTTCCAGCCTGCTCTAACCTGCCTTGCTCCCGCTTCGAGGATGACCTCACTGATTGGTGGCCATTTTTAAAGACGAAGGCTGAGTGAGAAGTGATGGGATGTTGGAGGTGTTTGTGTGATTTGTTGTTAGGAGATTGTGTTGCTTGCCCTTGTGGCTAAATTCTGTATTTTGACTTGCTGTTCTGGTCTCGATTTTGGTCTGGTTTTGACTTTGAGTTTTGTTATCCCTAAATCTGTCGTGTATTCTCTTCACTTGTGTGTGTGTGTGTGTGTGTGTGTGTGTGTGTGTGTGTGTTTGTGTGAGTATGTATATGTGCAATTGGTTCACTGGCAGTAGGGGTGTGGCTGCCATTTCTTTTGGGAGAGGGTTCCTTTTGTCTCTGTTTCTTGCTTAGGTAGTTGGGGAAGAATATTTGTATTTCTTTATTTTTCCTTCTAGGTAAGCTAGCTACCTAATCATAGGATCCTTTTGTTTATTATTTTGGCATTGGCCCACCCTGAAGATATGCCTGTTTTTATTTATTTGTATAGTTAAATGTATATACTGTCTGATATAATACACTTTATAAGTTTTTGAAAAACCTTGTTGTGTTGGTCTTGGCTCCCTCTGTCACGGTTCTAAGGACTCTGGACTCCATTTCCCATCAGCCACTGCAAGTCACATGTTTTTGTGCACCTGATTCACGTATTGGTTAATGAGCACTGGGGTGTATATATAGTTGGGTTTTGCACTTAGTCTGGGTCTTTCGTTAATTGTGTGTAGACTCCCGGTTCTGTGTTCCTCGGTGTTTTGTTTCATGCCCGTGTTTTCATGTATTAGTCCTAGTGCTAGTTTAATGCTTCTGTGCTTAGGTGGGTTAGTGGTTTTTGTCTTTGTTTTGAGTTGTTATTATAATAAATCATTGAAAATCCAGCGATTGCATCCGACCCCTTTACGCGACCGTTACACCCTCATTTAATATTTAAAGATCAATCAACTTGAATCCCGGGCTGGTTACTCTGTGCGGCCCAACATAGACTGGGCCATAACAGATATACTGTCAGAAATGTGCTAATTGTATTGCCATTCGTGGCATATGACTATGTGGCACTTTGCAGTTCTTTCAGTGATAAGAAAATGATATAAAATGAATGATATGATACAATATTATTCTTGGAAGACTCAGCTTTATTAGATGAAGATCAGTTGATATGTGATAAAGGATGGGAAATCCTTTACCCTTTTCCTTATTATAAGCATTTTCAACTACATCATGTCAGAAAGTTCACTTTCTGTATTTCATCATGTAATAGAGGCATTTCTACTATAGCAGATCATTCAATTTTATAGCAGACCATTCAATTATACTTTCTGTAAAGTCCGAAAAACTTTCCTCAGAGTGCCATCATGGACACTGTGGCTTTATGTCTTCAGTGTGCTTGATGACTTGATGACTCAGGCTATTGACACTTGCATTCGTGCAATTGTGACCCCTTCTATAGGGCAGGTGAAGAGGTAACTGAGTGAGTAATCCTACCATTCTGACAGTGCATTCAGTGGTAAATCCACAAAACTTTAAGTACTTCCTGGAAGTGAGGTCACATAAAAGTTAAAAGAAATTCAAATGAGCAAGTGCAATTTCATTGAATTCGCAAGAATTTCACTAGAAGGCTTAAGTTATGCCCACTAAGCCTGTTCTTCTGCCTGTGGAGGTATTTGTTCTGATTATATTAAATGAATGAATGTATGGATGGATAGATGGCTAAAAGAACAAAGAATCAAAACAAATGAATAATCTAATGTAGCAATTATGTGTTTGTTAATATAAAAAAACCTTCCTCTTTTTGTATGTCTCTTCAACTGTTATCAATATACTGAAGAACATTTAATTCTTACCTCAGTCCATACCCACTAATTGTGTCTCAGATGTGTTTCCATACAATTCTAATCTGTTTTGGAAGCCCCAGCATTTATCCATCCATCCTCAACCGCTTATCCGTAATCGGGTCACGGCCCCAGCATTCAATTATCAGTTATTATTGGGTGAATTTACATTTATGACCTTTTGGTTTTTAGAGAGCTATTAAGTGGTTAAGAATTAATGGGAAATTTAATGGAAGCCTAATTTGTGAGCTACCTAGTTAGACCATTGCACAGCAGGAACTCCAATTCCCAGAATCCTCTGAAGACAACCATATCCCCTCAACCAAACTTTCCTGATCAAACTTTCCCATGTATTCACTGAATTCTCCTTTTGCTCATTAGCTCCTTAGTTTCTTGAATATAGGTCCCTTAGTTTGTAGCTCACTTAACGATATACTTATACATAATAGAATATAAGAGCAATATGAGGAAATCTGCATCATACTCTACCACAGTAGGTGCATAGCTACTTAAAGGTTTTTGCCAAACTGTCATGAAGAGGGGTAACACAGTAGTGCAACAGAAGCCATTGCACAGCTCCAGGATCTCTGGCGTGATTCTGAGCTCAGGTACATTACATTCTGTGCACAGTTTCTCCTGGTGTCTGCATGGGTTTCCTTTGAGTTCCTCTCATCTTCCAAAAACATCCTAGTGAATTGGCCATGCCAAATGGCCCCTAGGTATGACGTGTGTGTGTGTGTGTGTGTGTGTGTATTCCACCTCTTGCCCAGTGTTCCACTATAGGCTTCAGATCCACCTCTACCATTATAAAGTGCTTAGTGAAAATGAGTGTGTGTCATTAAGCAAGGGTAAATACTGGATGTAAAGCACAAATCAAATGAAAAAAACATATATAATTGCTTGCTCTTGAGCCTTCATGTCTAAGCTTATTTTTCTATAGTGATCTTCTAGCTGTAATTAGAAATCTGTTCACCTAAAACATTTATATGAGACAATGATACACTGAACAACTAGTATATTTGTGTTTATTTTGTTTGCCAATGTTAGTGTAAAATGAGTACATAAGATAAAATACCTTTGAAATGTAACCACAGGTTCCATAAACATTGTTGTGGTTTATGACTTTTTTTTTAAGTGCACAGCATATTGAAAGTGTGGTTTTGTGATTTCAGTGGAGTTTTACTGAGTTTGCGCTTTACTTATGCACAAGCAACAAAAAACACAAATGAATGTCTTGATGAGATGTTTCACGTGACGTGTTTGGCGTGAATTGGCATTTATTTTTATAAGCAAGGCAGAATCCAATAAAGGTTAACGGCTTGCTTGAAAAATCAACAGAGAGCTTATTGAAAGGCCTAATGTTTGAAGTTATGATCTTATGATTATTAGCACAGATTCACAGAATGTCCACTACGATACTGACT
Source organism: Noturus placidus (assembly GCA_022414735.1). Taxonomy (NCBI): domain Eukaryota; kingdom Metazoa; phylum Chordata; class Actinopteri; order Siluriformes; family Ictaluridae; genus Noturus; species Noturus placidus. The sequence goes on from JAFFST010052811.1 coordinate 174,807, forward strand.
TTAATTATACTAGCTTTAGGTAGAAACATCCCCAAAGTAGCCTTTTAAATATAATTCCACAAAAATACACTCTTACTCTTGCACTTTATCATTTGTGAAAACTGCTACTCTGCAAAGCAGGATTAATTTTTTGTTCCGGAGGAGAATGTCACAATCGCTTTCACAACAAAGCCGCAAGCAGAGATGTTTTGTATAGTGTGTAGGTGGGCAGTGGAATCTCAGTTTTAAGACATTGGGCTACTTATTGGAATGTCATGAGTTCAAACCCCATCACTACCAAGCTACCACTGATGGGCCCTTGAGCAAGCCCTTAACCCTCAACTGCTCAAATGTATAAATGAGATAATTGTAAGTCGCCCTCGATAAGCGTGTATCACACTCTATCCCAAAAACTAAACCTGAACAAAAACAATACCCTACCCTTAATTATAAACAAAGCCAAACATAATAGTCATGTTAATCTGCTTTTCTCTCAGTCTCAAAAATATACGTATGTTTAAGTTGTGATAGTAATAGCCAGTAGTAGTACACTTGTTTACAACACACCAATTTTATACTTTACAAACTGCAGATAAATGTAATGAATTTGTTGTATATGAACCCACTTAAATGGTGGTCTATATAATAACCTATCTTATCTTCTAGAGTAATACAATCATTAACAGCCCTTAATGGAAAATCATGCCTTCTTACAAATTAGAAATCATTTGAAAACATGAACCATGAATCACATTATTAACCATAATACCACATCTTCTACTGGAAACCTGAAGTGAAAGACCAAAATGACATGCTTAGATGTGAGACATTGTTTACTGAATAGATGCTGAGCTGTTGAATACTGTGATATACAGTAAAGAACTAAACAAAAAAAACAAAAAAAAAAACCTGAAGGTGTGGTATATATTTATAATGAAATTCCAACTTTGCCCTTATCAGACGTTCCAGCTTCCATTCCTGTAAGAAAAGAAGAACAACTTACAGTGGTGTGAAAAAGTGTTTGCCCCCTTCCTCATTTCCTGTTCCTTTGCATGTTTGTCACACTTAAGTGTTTCGGAACATCAAACCAATTTAAACAATAGTCAAGGACAACACAAGTAAACACAAAATGCAATTTGTAAATGAAGGTGTTTATTATTAAAGGTGAAAAAAAAACACTTTTTCACACCACTGTACCTGAACCAGTATAGAATTAAGTAAGTAAGATGATAATCATAATCAGTAAGAAAATGATTATGAAATGTGTAGAGGATATAGTGACATCCAAAACAATCAAACTGGTCAAAATAAAATAAAAAAAAAAAACAGGAATAATATGGAATTTGTGTAACAATCTTGTTAGTTTACAATATAATTTTCTTTATACATATAAATATAGACAAACTACATACACATAAGTAAGTAAGACATTCTTAGATATTATGGAAAATACATCTGTAAACCACTACCCAAATTTTGGCACTTTAATGCTAACTTGACTAGAAACCAGAGGGTCATGGTTGCTCAGTGAATAAGATCCTGTCCTCGTGACTAGAAGATTGTCTGTTCACAATTGGCCCCTTTGCCCCTTAACCTTCAACTTCTCAGCACTGTCCTTGAATTGAATACACTTGTAAGCTGTTTTGGATCAAAGCTTCTGCCAAATAAATAAATGTAAATATAAACTGAAAACAATGCGTTCTGGGAAACAGTCTTCATGCTGGATAGTAAACCCACAGCACACCTGGAAGCATTTTCTTGCAAACAGACAGACGAAATATTTCCACAACCAATGTAAACATACAACCTTCCACTTTAGTTACATCACCACAAAAGGGAGTTATAGAATTAGCATGAAACTTTGATTGCTTTTGAATGACCCTTTCCTCCTTTCTCCTGGGTTAGGTTTTATATCACGTTGGTTTTATTTAGGTTTCATTTATATTTATGGAGATTTACCTTTGTCTCCTCTGTTTAAACTTTTGATCCCAATTAATAATAATTAATAATTAATCAATTTGTATAGCGCTTTTTACAATGGACATTGTCTCAAAGCAGCTTTACAGAAATATCATTTTACATTTACATTTACAAGTGACTTACAAATGAGAGCACACTCACACACCAATGGTAGCAGAGCTGCCATGCAAGGTGCTAGCTTGCCATTTGGGGCAACTTAGGGTTCAGTGTCTTGCCCAAGGACACTTCAGCATGGGATCACCCGGGCCGGGATTCGAACCGCCAACCCCACGATTAGTGGATTAGTGGACAACCCACTCTACCGACTGGTGTAAATAAAATAACACCATAACAGAATATTTATTAGTCCATAATGTTATGTTGGATATACCCAGTAACTTCAGGTATTGCACTAGTACAATGCCTCTGAGAAGCATTCAACACCTTTGAACTTTTTATGGACTTAATTTGGATTATGTGTTATGATCCAGTAAATAATTTTTTTAATGTAAAAATTATTTACATTAAAAAAACATTAAAGTTGAGATTGCATAAGAAGATATTCACCCCCTTACTGTGAAACCCCCAAATTAGTTCTGGTGCAACCAGTTGCCTTTAACAGAATTAACAGATTTAGTGGAATGGAGTTCATCTGTGTGTAATGGAACTTGATCTCAATATAATACACCTGTACCTGCAAGGGTCCAGAATTTGTTAGACAATGCACCTAAACAAACAGCATCATAAAAGTCTAAGAAAAAGTCTAGCTTGGAGCTATCAAAAAAAAAAAAAAAACCAACCTGGATCAGAATTAATTTTTTTTTATTAAAAAAATGTCCCAAATCTGAATTGACATCCAAATATCCAAAATTGTGACATTTTGTCTAGCACTATTAAATCCATTATTTAAAAAATAAATGAATATGAAACAGCCATGACTGCCTAGAGGAGGTTGTCCACCACAAGTGTCTGGATAGTTCAGCAGTGTGTCATATCACAGCAAACCAGTGACTACATTTCCCATACTGCACTATGGCCTACAAACATGGCCGCCATGGACTAAAATTCCCAGAACACTCGTGCACACACACACACACACACACACACACACAAAACACTCATTCTAATGTACACCTGCATCCAATTCACAGCACTCACAACCACACTATGTAAGTGACTTTTAGAACACTATGACTTTGTGAAGTATTACACTCAGTTGCGTAGTCTCTGTCATAGTTGCAAGCCTTATCTTGTGTTTGCTTTTCTTGTTATAGACTTTGTTTACCCTGTTGACCTCAATTCTCTGTTCTGCCTTGTTTAGTGTGTAAGTGTAGTTCTCAAATGACCTCAAGCCAACAGAGGTCACTTTAGATTTGTCCATAGACTTAACTGTTAGTTATGTTTAGCTCTCATGAGATCTACACTACCACACTTTAACTTCTTATCATGAGGTATGCAACACACATATTATGGGTTAACATCTGACATAGCTGTGATATAATGGCTACATCACTCACCTCTCCACCAATAGCTGGTGTGTGGTGGATGTTCTGATGCACTATGGCTACTGTCACATTATCCAGGTGGATGCTACACACTGGTGGTGGTTTAAGAGACCCCCACCCCCCGTACAATGTAAAGCATTTTGCATAGAAATGCATAGAAAAGTGCTTTATTAAGTAAATCTAAGGAATTGTGAGTGTATGGAAGAATATGTGATATAAATGGGAGTGTAGATGGTTGACAAAGTTTTCTTTATTTGTTTGTTTTTTAACTTTATAACTAGTTATAACATTGATAGTGGTTTGCCTTAAATAAACATAATATTAGTTATATTTTATGTCGTGTGCATTATGAATTATATGAACTAGTTATTACTACATTTACATTTACATTTATTAATTTAGCAGAGGCTTTTATCCAAAGCGACTTACAAATGAGAGATACAAGCAAAGTGATATTAAGCAGAGAACAGTACAAGTATTGCTACTATACAAGATCTATGAATTGAGTTCTAGAAGAAGCAAAGTGCACAGAGTAGAGGTGTAAGTGCATTTTTTTTTTTTATGAGTTGATTAGGTGTTGACGGAAGAGGTGGATCTTTAGCTGTTTCTTGAAGATGGTGAGTGAATCTGCAGTCTGGATTGAGGTTGGAAGATCATTCCACTACTGAGGAACAGTTAGTATTACTAACTAGTTCATTATTAAATATAGTATCGATGGCATAATATCACATAACGTAAAAAAACAAACTAGTGACAGGTAACCTGGGCAATTTGGGGCTAAACTAATCAGTGCACAATTTGCATAATAGGAAAATAAAATGCCAGAAAAGACAAACAACTGACAGTAGAGCTGAGAGCAAGTGAAAAACTACTAAACAGTCAAAGCTTCAACTAAAACATTTTCAAATGTTGGGTTTTTAGAAAACGAGTAGACAAAGATCCTAATGCTCAAAAAGTATCCCAGATTTGGATTATATGCACATGTCTGACCTCAAATCATATGAACATTACTGATACTTTAGTCAAATGCCCACAATTTCTCTTCCTAATGGCCAAATGTTTTCATTTGAAAGCCTTAAATTTTTCATCAGTAGCTTCAGACCATCACATTCTAGCTGCAGCTGCATCTCAATATGACTATAATACATAGACAAACATCCACTCTGCATTTCTAATTCTGTGATGGTCTGCTTGTGAAAGATAAACCTCTACTGTTTTTTTTATATGTAAAGTGAGGAAAGTGAAGGTTATGGGAAAGTCGGGGTTATCCCATTATCATTCTAGTCTTTTATAGCTGCCACATCAAATTGAATTCAATGTCTGCGTGTTTCTTTTTTTTTTTTTTTTTTTTTTAACCAGTAATATGTCACAATGGCAATATACCCTAATGTTTCAGAAAACAACCTGATGTTGATGGTGAAATTGACTATACATATCTACAGTGCCCTCTACTAATATTGACCCTTGGTAAATATGAACAAAGAAAGGCTGTGAAAAATTGTTTTTATTGTTGAACCATTTGGTCTTTTTTAAAAAAAATCAAAAACAAACAAACAAACAAAAAAATAAATAAATATATATATATATATAATCACAAAATATTCTGCTCTCATAGATATCAAACAATTACAGACAAAACACAGGTTTATCAAAAAATCATATCTAGGTGTGCAACAATAACTGGCAACCTTATAAACTCATATGAGAAAAATATATTTAAAGTATAATCCCATTGATATTTAAAAAAAAAGTTATATATA
>JAFFST010052812.1:18450-41072 GCA_022414735.1 Noturus placidus
TATATATATACTGTATATATATATATATACTGTATATATATATATCGCTTTTTTTACCGTAGCGGTTCTACAAAGCGCTTTACACTGTGTCTCATTCACCCATCCACACACACACACACACACACACACACACACACACACACTTACTTACACACACGCATGGGAGCAGAGCTGCCATGCAAGGTGCTAACTTGCCATCGGGAGCAACTTGGGGTCTTGCCCAAGAATGTGGAGTCATGTGGGCCGGGATTCGAAACGCCAACCCTACAATTAGTGGACAACACGTACTGAAGTGAACTTAACCTGGATTGTATGACACGAACAAGGCCATTTCTGACCATTTACGCGTCAATCGTATCATTATATATATATATATATATATATATATATATATATATATATATATATATATATACATACATTTCACCTATCGCACAAATGATCCTTACGCTACTTAGCATGGTGAACTTGGAAAATAATTTTCATCAGGTTCTGATCATCTGAGGCGCTATAGTTCTGAAAAGAACAGTACCAGATTTACTTTTTCAACAACTGAGCAGCTTTTGTCATAGCTAGTACTGTAGATACTAACTAGCTAGTGAGGCAATAATTTTCCGTTTCAATTATATCAACAAGCAGAAGTAAGAAAATGGACCAGTTTAATAAATCAAATGAATTAGCTTTAATTACATACCGGTGTTTTGTGTACACTTCACCTCTTCTGCTTTGTTCGTTTTGCATTTGTTTGATAGATATAACTGTAACACTTTGGTATATGGATCCATAATTAATGATTAACTCCACAGGAAGAAATGAATTATGCAATGTTAACTTTCTAGTAACTACTATTAACTAATTAGAAACTCTGAATAAGGAATTAGTACGTAATAGCACACAAATGAATGCTGTAGTTCATTATCATTAACTACTGTTTCTTTCACGCCTCCTACGACACTATATACAGTTTCATAATTAAAGCGAAACCACTACTTTTAACACATAGAGAAAATTGTTTGCGTAATCGATAGATAATATCAGAGTTATGATTGGGGTAATATGTTTGTGAGGGACCAAGACAATAAATAATATATTTCTGTGAGGTATGTTAAATAAATAAATCCCTGTATAGGTTTATATTATTTGTCTGGTATTTGGGGTACGGCTCATGACTTGAAATGTTCCGGTAGTCTCCATGACTCTCTAGTGATTCAGCGAGAAGTGTGGATCTAAGCTGTCTTCTCTTCATTGACAAATTAATAATAATGTGTAAAACATTATTACAAATAAAAGTAAAGATCAAAGGCAGGAAGGAAAAAATGGCCACAGGAGTAAAGTGCGTTTAAAAAGACATTTCTTTACAACGATCCGTAGTTAGTAAATAGTTCTCTTGGAGGAATGATAAAATGTACTCATTATTAACAGCGTACCCAAATCATAGGTCTTCTATTACCTATTGATTACGTAAACAATCTTGTCTATTCGTTAACAGTCGCGGTTTCTCATTAATTATGAAACTGTAATAGAAATAGTAGTTATTAATGTAGTTTCTTAGTACATTTACATTTATGGCATTTGGCACATGCCCTTATCCAGACCAACTTACAGAAGTGCTTTGAAGTCTTTATTAATAAATACACCCAGATACTGGTTCAGTAGGTCACGGACTAAGAATACCATCAGTCTTAAAACGCTGTTGGGAGGAATAAAGTAAGACAACACACAGACAATATGTTTACATGAAAAGTGCTAATTTAAGTACTTGAAGGAGCATAGTACAGTGTGGGGTGTGATAAATACTTTGAGATAAGTGGGTGCTGGTCCATTTTTGCCTTTGTAGGCAAGCATCAGTAGTTTAAATGTGATGCAGGCAGCTACAGGAAGCCAGTGGAGGGAGTGAAGCAATGTGGTGGTGTTGGAAAAGTTAGGAAGGTTTGAAAACCAGTCGTGCAGCTGCATTCTGTAGCAGTTGCAGAGGTCGAATGATGTTCAGAGGCAGATCTGCCAGGATCTGGTGAGTTGCAGTAATCCAGTTTCGAAATGACAAGAGAATGAACCGCCACCTGAGTGGCCTGTATGGATAGAAATGGACGAATCTTTCTGATGTTGTAAAGGAGAAATCGACATGAGTGTGTTAGATTAGCAACATGAGGACAGTTGATTGTCCATGGTTACCCCAAGGTTGTGTGTAGTAACCGAATGAAACAGTAGTTAATGATTAGCTAATAGTGAACTACCTCTGTGCTATTAATTACTAATTCATTAATCAGAGTTTCTAGTTAGTTAATAGTAGTTACTAGAAAATTAAAGATTGCATTATTCATTTATTCATGTGTAGTTAATCATTAATGACGGATCCGTATCCAAAAATATTACCGATATAACATCTGTGTCAGCTCACGTTAGATATCTAATTATGTTACTGCCTGTTACATGAAGTAAAACTGCATGTTTATGCATATCTGTTGTAAAATGCATGCTGCCCCCTGTTGGCCTGGGTACTCTAAGCAACCATTAACCATTACACTTGTCTCAAGCTCCCTGCTGTTACAGAGCTTCCGTGAAGCACTTTTCAAATCCTTGTTTTTTTTTTTTTTATTATTATTATTTATTTATTTCTCGTCTATGAGAGAACATGGAGTGAAGGGATGCTCAGATAAATCTCCATGGCATTATTTGCTCTATATCTCTCCCTGAAGGTCAATATGTGTGTTTGTGTCTTATCACCCTTCAAGTGTGCTTTATTGTTTTCCTGCTAAAAATCCTGTTTTCAGTGTTGCTGATTCTCTCTGTGGCTCACTTTACCCTACCATGGTTTAACTTTTCACATTGCATATCATGAGCCACAGTCTAGCTTTATCTTCAAATCCTTCATAATCCTCGCTCTTCCTATTTTCATGTGTGTTTAGGAGAGAAAAAGAAAAAAAAATAAAGCAACTCCGGTTACCTTTTCATTTCAAGCAACCAAAGTGAAAATCTATGGTAATGTCTTTTCTCTTACATATACTAAGGTGAATAAAAAAAAAAACATCCATAAATTGTTTCCCTGTAATGATTATAGTTATGTATCTGTATACCACAGCTCTGTTAATTTCTCAATTCTGATTGGTCAGAATGTGTTGATTAATTCTCTGCAACAGCAGTGCATTTACAAATCACAGGTTTATATTAACGCACTTGTTTTTACATTTATATTTATTCATTTAGCAGACGCTTTTATCCAAAGCGACTTACAAATGAGAGCACACTCACACACCAATGGTAGCAGAGCTTCCATGCAAAGTGCTAGCTTGCCATCGGGGGCAACTTAGGGTTTAGTGTCTTGCCCAAGGACACTTCGGCATGGGATCACCCGGGCTGGGATTCGAACTAACCCTACGATTAGTGGATTAGTGGACAACCCGCTCTACCGACTGAGCCACAGCCACCCTTTTTAATACTTTAATGTTCCATCAGTAACAACTTACTCGCTTTCTATTCATGGAAGGAGTCTCCAGTGCCAGTGCTTAGGTAAACAGTCAGAGATAAAGCATAGACTTTAATGTCAAGAGAGACAAAAAGAGGGGATGGTAATGGAACGAATGTTTACAGCTGCTATAATATAAGTGAGAACAGGAAGTAACCTCATTCCTGGACATTCCATATTATAAATGAATAATAAGTATGTCATTCCTTAATAAATGAACAATTGTTAGTGTTGGAAAAGGAACACAATGCTTTCAACCTAATCAACCTTGTGGTCGTAACAGTAACTCCACTTCAACATATCACTCCATCGTTGATTATTTTCTCATAAATGCAAAGTGTTTTATTCCTTTTAAATTTCTTGTGGTGATTTAACATACTGAGAGTCTTATATTAGTTCAAGCACTTCTAAAAAAAAAAAAAAAAAAAAAATTCTCAGGTTAAACTCAAGTATTCAGGCACCAAGTATGAACCCTTGATTAATTCACTGAGGACGTGCAGTAAACCATAAATGTGTTCTTCAGATCCAGTTCTTCAGTTCAGTCATGCAGGCATGTGCTGATGTGGTTTAGGAAACACTGAAACTTATTTTATGTCACCTTTAAACATGAGCTAAACTTCATACATGTAAAAGAAAGCTGTGCTATTGTACAGTCGGCCATCTTGGACAAACAGTGCCAGTTTTTTCCTCGATGTAGTTCAGTATTATTCCACTGGGTTTGAGATGGGAAGACACCCTGAGTCAGATGGTTTGGTCAATTTAGTGCAGCCAGTCCAACTACTTAAATATTTTTGGGAGGAAATTGGAGAACCACAAGGAAACCCACACATATACAGACAGAGCATGCACACAGTAACCCAAGTTCACGACTGAACTGACCCCGGATCTGTGATGTGGCAATGCTACCCACTGCACCACTGAGTTTTGACTAAATTATTCAAAATTTCACTCCCTGAAGCATGGTCATTACTTCACCGATGCTCTAGTTGAAGGAACGTCTAACTATTACAGCCTAATTGGGTATCTTTTGAACAGTCGGTTCCTTACAAAATAAAAAAAGCAAATTAATTCCACTTATTATGCCAACTGTCCTCCACTGAAAACTAACTGTTCATTTTAGCTGCACTGCAGATGTTTCCTTTCTCTCGTTTCCTATTTCCCTGGGCTCACAGTGCATTAGTTCTCCTAATGCAGTTTACCATGTGCCACTCATTTATTATTTTGATCTCATCCTGACTGATCTGATCAATCACTATCAATTTGTATGGAACATACAGTGTCTTCTGAAAGTATTGGAACGGCAAAGCCAATTCTTTCTTCTGTTTCTGCTGGATTGAAGGTTCAAGACACATTAATGACATATGCAGTGTTAACAGGATGTAAATAAAGTGCAGCAGGGACGGTGGGATGGAAAACAATTAGGATGAGCACAGAGGTGCATAACAATAAGACAAAATAGTAACCATAAGGTCCATAGCTGTGACTAAAATGGAAATTTAGGTTTGGACTGGGTGGACTAGATCTGCGACGGTGCTGCTGTTGATGTTCATATATATGCACAGACATAGAGATGTAGAAAGCCATACTGCTGCTGCAAAGGGTACAGTAAAGGTGCAGGGGAGGAGGAGGGTGGGATGTGGAATCTCCTAGTGTGTACAGGTGTAGCTTGTGAGTTAATCAGGATAATAGAGCTTTACATAGCTGGAGAAGCATCAAGCTAACCAATCGGTATGCAGATAGAGTTTCATGGATGAACAAGAGATTTCTTGTCTCTCAGTGTCACTGTAACCAATCAGAGACGATTTTCCACCACCAAAGCCCCTGTTACTTATAGGACCTTAGTTCCTGTACCCCAATGCCACTAAAAGCAATTGGACTGCATGCCCCCTCCCCTAATCTCACAGTAACCTACTGAACTGGTCCAGAAATCTTTCCACCAATGCATCTGATTCTAAATGGACTGTTTCCATCCCTAATGGTCACATTGTTCCTCCCCCAATGTCAATGTAATCAATCTGACCACATTTACCACCACAAATGCCATAATAGCACTTGAGTTTCCACCTTCAATGCCACTGTAACCAATCAAACCACATTCTCCACCCCCTATACCACAGATATTTCCCCTCCCCAATGAGGGTAGAAAATATGTTTGCTTACAGTGCACTGGGGTAGGGACTGTAGGCTAGTTGGAAATGGGGTGGCAACTATGATCTAATCAGTAACAGTGGCATTGGCATCAGGATATGGCTAATTTGTTGTTTGATTTGCAATGGGAATGGAGTAGTCTGATTGGCTACAAAAGCAATGGGGATGGGAACTACTGATTCAATTTGTTATAGTGTCATTGGTGGAAGGAACTGCGGTCTGGATGGTTATAGTGCAGTAGCCAATAAAAATATATACAAAAATTACAGCTATGTTTTTGGAAAGAATTATGCTTTGGTTAATACAGTATAAATCAATATAAAATGTATTCGATGAAGCTGCATATTTAATGTTAGCCTTTCTAACACGTGAGTTTGTGTTGTCATTCTTCTGTGTAGCATGTATAGATTGGAATGATATGACATTTCTACAGGGCCATAGTGCAACACAGGACAGTACGCAGGACTACATAAAATGGAAATACACAGCAGTGTGAGACAAGTGCAAAAGAATAAATACACAGGGCGATAGATACACAGAACGTGGACTGTAATGGTAAGCTATTGTGTAATAGCCGCAATACTGGCAGCAAAAAAAAAAAAAAAAAAACAAGTTCCATAGTATAAAGTGACTGATGCAGATACTGTATGTAAAGTGCAGTGTGCCGTAGTACTAACTCTTACTGGGTTAGTGCATGTGCAGTGGTATGAGTCTTACTGGGTTAGGCGTTCGACTAGCCCAGGTGAACATTGGAAGGCAGCAGTGTATTGAGTAATCTGACTTCCTCAGGGAAAAAAACAGTTTTGGAGTCTGCTCGTGGTGGCACGGATGCTCCTGTATCTTCTGCCAAATGGCACAAGGGTGAATAGCCCATGTGAGCGGTCGTCCACAATACTAATGGCTTTGCGGATGCAGCAGTTGTTGAATGAGGTGTCATTGGTGGGAAGGGAGACCCCGATGATCTTTTCAATTGCCCTCACAATTTGCTGTAGTGTCTTGTAGTTGGAGGCTGTGTTCCTGTACCACAGAGTGAGAGAGCTGGTCAGGACGATCTCTATCATCCCGCTGTAGAAGGAGGTGAGGCTCAAAGGGGGACGTTTGACTCTCTTCAGTCTCCACAGGAAGTGGAAGTACTGCTGGGTCTTGGCAAAGCAGGTGGTGTTGAGAGGTCCAGGAGAGGTCCTCTGTCATGTGCACACCAAGAAACTTGGAACTTTTGACTTCCTCCACAGTAGATCCATTGATGTGCAGTGGTGAGTGGTTCTCCTGCACACTCAGCTTTGCTATCAGTTGTTGTGGGATGATTGTGTTGAATGTTGTCTAGAACTTATAATTGTCCTTTTTGTCTAGATGGGTCAGAGACCCAAGTTCTTTTCTTCCAGTTACACCAGCACACTTCATAATCCTTAATTCCATGCCCCGCACTTAAATATATTCTCACTCCTTTTCTGAAAAGATCTCAAGATTTTTTTGTAAAAAAAAAAAAATCTGATCATTTTATCCTCTCTTCCTCTGCTTACCTGCCGGTTTCTCCCTCATTAACAGAGCCAGAGGAGTCGAACCATCTCAATCCGCATTCCATGTCCTACATATTTTCTTTCATTTTCCCAAGGCCTTGACACTGACTGCGGGGTGGAGTGTGTGATGAGTGTGTATGTGTGTGTGAGTAGGATGAGAATCATGAGTCTTTTTTTATCCTGCAACAGTTACCTGCTGTGACTGTCATGATCTTGGGGTGCAACCAGGAAAGATCCTGTCTTTAAACTGTTTAGAGAGAAAAAAAAAAAAAAGAATTGTACAGTACAAAATGCCCACTTTGTGTCTGCAGTTTGCTTCATTGGATTTGAATTGGAGCTACAATTCTATCTAACAAGTTTATAGAAGATGTTGGACTCCAGTCTAACAACATGCTAACAAACAGCATACTTCAATCGTTGTGCACTTTCCAAAAACAGTATTCGGTATGTCTAACAGACTTTCTGTTGCTGTATGAGACATCTTTAAAAAAATGGACAAAAGGACAAAAATCGTTTCCTTTCCCAGAACAAGAAGGATGTTTGGTTTCCTTCTACACCAGGATCAGACTCAGGTTGGAGCTGTGGGCATGACTATGTAGACCACAACGCTAGACCACATGTGCCACAGAACTGGCCCGTGGAATCATTCGAGCCTTTGTCATTGTTTGGATTGTTTTCTGCATCATACTTAATCAGCTGTCACTTGCCGCTGATATCATGGCTCCATGTCGAGCAAGAACATCAAAATTAATCTGCAGGAAAAGTTCCCATTAGTTGTGAAGATGACGCAAAGTTTAGCGAAGTTTAACTTCATGCAAATGAGACATAAAGAGATCTGCCGACTACCAGTAGGAGAGAGAGATGCCGGTATGTAATATTTTCTGTGTTTTTTATTTCACACATTCACTCCTACTCGCAGATTCTCAGCCGGTCAATGATACCGACTGTGCTGCTACGTGCTTGAACACTTGCACTGGTGTTTTTGCCGTTTCTATTTCAGTCCATCAAATCCCCCTTCAAATATATAAAATCAGCAAAAACAAAATGCTGTTTTAGATCAATTCTGGCATTTGTGATGACATAGGTGGTTTATATACGTTCTGTGGCTATCTTGTGTGGATATTGAACATGGTTGGTGCTACCAGAAAAATTTATTGGTTAATAAATGCTAAAGTCTCTAACGTAAAATAATTTAATGTAGATGAAATGAGCATTTTCTTTTTTTTTTTATTGTGGGAATCGGTTTTTCTGTGTTCAACCGCATCTTTTAGCTTTTCTTTTGCTCCAGGTCAGAATGATGTTAACAAAGCTCGTTCATTTTTAAGTACTGAAGAAAAAAAATGGAATATTGCAAATAATTCAGACGCTGGCAGTCCGTCTGCTTTCTACATTTTATTAGTAGGAAATTTGGAGCACGTAACAAATGTGTCTCCGCTGGTCGTAGCAGTGATGCAGTAAATCTACAGCAAATTGCTGGAGAATCATCAATAAATTCAAAATCTTGAGCCGAACAAACACAGTCCAGTAGTTTAAAATGTCTTGCGCGTTGTTTTGAAGTACTCGCACGCGTGCCTATAGACTGAACGCGTTATATGGGTGTGCATGATATCATCGTTTTCACGAATTCTCGTTTTTGTATGTTTACATGCAGACGATAAAGGCATTCATTTCAAAAACTTGCACTGTGAAACGCGTTTTAAAAAGTTTGCGTTTTCAGGCCCGATACGCCGGCACCGCGTAATTGAATGGTCAAACCGCTGTCGTGTAAACAAACAGCCAAACCGCTGTCGTGTAAACACACAGCCAAACTGCTGTCGTGTAAACAAACAGCCAAACCGCTGTCATGTAAACAAACAGCCAAACTGCTGTCGCGTAAACGAACAGCCAAACTGTTGTTGCGTAAATGAACAGCCAAACCATCATCGCCTAAATGAACAGCCAAACCGCCGTCACGTAAATGAACAGCCAAACCGTCATCGCGTCAACAAACAGCCAAACTGTCGTCATGTAAACGAACAGCCAAACCGTTATTGTGCAAACAAACAGCCAAACAGTTGTCGCATAAACGAACAGCCAAACTGTCGTCATGTAAACAAACAGCGATACCGTTGTCGCGTAAACAAACAGCCAAACAGTTGTTGTGCAAATGGCCCCTAATTAGATCCATTTTACATGCTGAACATCATGACTGATTAAATACTTTCAGGGTATGCACCCCCCCCCCCTCCCCCCCCCAGGTAGGGGGGAAACATTCTCTTGCCCCAGTGAGCTATAAGGACAGATTTATACACATCGTCATGACTATTAGATGATTATTGGTGGAAACTTCTCACTTCATGCAAAAGTTTGCATTATTTATGATGTCAGGTCTGGAGTGTATCATTAGAGATCTCTTACAGCTTAGACTCAGCCCTGAAGCATGATTAGATAACGATGAAAAATGAAAATATTCTTTAAAAAAAAATTACTCTACATTGTCTCAAATAGCAACTTTGCCCCCCCCCCCCCATTTTTTTTTTTAAATAAAACCTGAAACACAGACTGGTGATAAGTGGAGAAGTTAAAAGATAAGGATATGGTGACAGTGTTTCCACTTTCAGGTTATAGTATTGAAGCAGACCTGTTTTATTTCACATTTATCCCAGTGCCCATCACTCAGTCTAATTGGAGATTAGGATTTCAACCTTTGTGAGAATTAACAAACTGACTCACCTGTTCAATTTGTCCAGCTGCCCGTGAGTGTCAATCCTGGCCAAAAGCAACATGTCAGCCAGGAGAACAAGTCCATTTGTCACGAGCCATTTGGAGTAATTTAATCCTGTTTACACAGAGCCACTGCGCTAGGCCTCAAACTTCGCCTCAAGGTGAGTGTGTTGTCCATTTTGTTTTGGAGGGTCGGGCAAAACTGCACTGTTCCCTCTGTTCTCCCTGAAATAACTCCATTTTAATATCTCCTCACTATATTTTCGTGTACACGGGTGGCCAATAATTTTGTCTGTGTGTGTGCGTTTCTGTGTGATGCAAGATTGCGGTTTTGTCATGAATTATTGATCTGTTGTTGGCATGGGGAAAGGGGATGAACTGTGCATGCAGGTGCTAGATAAGGCCAGATTTACGCCTTCTCCCGCCAAAGCCCACTCTGCTCAGCCAGCTCCTAAATTACATGGAAATTGAGTGGCTGTGCAAGCTAATAAAACTGCTACAGTGCCCCGAGCAGCTCACACTCCTCTCTCTTAACAGCGGACAAGTTATAAGAAATCCACACAAGCTAAAGCGTTAACGCTGCATTATCAACACAGCTTCAGGATTGATGGGATCCATACTGCATATAAAATAAAAAAATGAATGGTTAAGTGAGGTGTGGTGTTAGCTTTTGTGCTTTAACCTTAAATCATATTGAAATGAAAATGGACTAAACTACTGTATATTAAATAATTTTGCCATTATCATTTGTGACTTCAAAAGGGTTATACTATCAAATACTCAAATATAGCAATCCTTCCAAACCAATACTATGAAAGGAAATGTATGTTCAGTAAATTCTTTATCCTGGTTGCACTAGCAACAGGTTAGAACATGAGAAAATGTGAAGCAGCAATGCTTGCTGCTGTGCCATGATATAAACAATCTTCCAAAACACACACCAAAACATAATCATCCTCCAAAAACAACACCAAGAAATTACAACTTCCCAAAACAACACCAAAACATAACAATCTTCCAAAACACACACAAAACATAACAATCCTCCCAAAACAACACCAAGACATAACAACCTCCCGAACACAAACAAAAAAATATATTGATCCTCCAAAACAACACCAAGAAATAACAACCTCCCAAACACACACCAAGAAATAACTATCCTCTCAAAACAACACCAATACATAACAACCTCCCAAACACACACCAAAATATATTGATCCTCCCAAAACAACACCAAGACATAACAACCTCCCAAACACACACCAAAATATATTGATCCTCCCAAAACAACACCAAGAAATAACAACCTCCCAAACACACACCAAAACATAACAATCCTCCCAAAACATCACCAAAACATAACAATCTTCCAAAACACACACAAAACATAACAATCCTCCCAAAACAACACCAAAACATAACAATCTTCCAAAACACACACAAAACATAACAACCTCCCAAACACACACCAAAATATATTGATCCTCCCAAAACAACACCAAGAAATAACAACCTCCCAAACACACACCAAAACATACTATCCTCCCAAAACAACACCAAGACATAACAACCTCCCAAACACACACCAAAATATATTGATCCTCCCAAAACAACACCAAGAAATAACAACCTCCCAAACACACACCAAGAAATAACAACCTCCCAAAACAACACCGACATAACAACCTCCCAAACACAAACCAAGACATAACTATCCTCCCAAAACAACACCAAGAAATAACAACCTCCCAAACACACACCAAAATATATTGATCCTCCTAAAACAACACCAAGAAATAACAACCTCCCAAACACACACCAAGACATAACTATCCTCCCAAAACAACACCAAGACATAACAACCTCCCAAACACACTCCAAAATATATTGATCCTCCTAAAACAACACCAAGAAATAACAACCTCCCAAACACAAACCAAGACATAACTATCCTCCCAAAACAACACCAAGAAATAACAACCTCCCAAACACACACCAAAATATATTGATCCTCCCAAAACAACACCAAGAAATAACAACCTCCCAAACACACACCAAGACATAACTATCCTCCCAAAACAACACCAAGACATAACAACCTCCCAAACACACACCAAAACATAACAATCTTCCAAAACACACACAAAACATAACAATCCTCCCAAAACAACACCAAAACATAACAATCTTCCAAACACACACCAAAATATATTGATCCTCCCAAAACAACACCAAGACATAACAACCTCCCAAACACACACCAAAATATACTGATCCTCCCAAAACAACACCAAGAAATAACCTCCCAAACACACACCAAAATATATTGATCCTCCCAAAACAACACCAAGAAATAACAACCTCCCAAACACACACCAAGACATAACTATCCTCCCAAAACAACACCAAAACATAACAACCTCCCAAACACACACCAAAATATATTGATCCTCCCAAAACAACACCAAGAAATAACAACCTCCCAAACACAAACCAAGACATAACTATCCTCCCAAAACAACACCAAGAAATAACAACCTCCCAAACACACACCAAAATATAATGATCCTCCCAAAACATCACCAAAACATAACCTCCCAAACACACACCAAGACATAACAACCTCCCAAACACACACCAAAATATATTGATCCTCCCAAAACAAAACCAAGACATAACAACCTCCCAAATCAATAACAATTAGATCCCACACTTTCCACCTCAGTCAAGTCCCTTTTTTTTTTTTTGTTCTTTTCTTTGTAGTGTGTCCTTTGTGTGTGTATAGTCTTGGTGAGATTCGCTGGATTTCTGAGCTGTTTCCCTCTAATTATCCTCTAGTGTCCATCTCTTCAACTTTTTGATCTTGGACTGTTACTTGGTTTCCGATTACAAATCTTTGTCTTCCTGTTTGTTTGACCCCTTGCTGCCTAACTTGGAGATAGTTCTATCTGTAAGATTCCCTTTGCAGTTTTGACAGATCATTTAGATTTCTTAAGGAGATGTAGGCCAGTATTTGTTCACTTTCAGAGAAAATCCAAAGGTCAGGTCAAAATATCAAAGATTTGAGACTGTAACCTGCTTAAGAATCTTTTAGACATGTAAAACTATATTAATATAGCATTACTTTTAAAATGCCTGGGCCCCTGAGTGCATTATGCAAATACATATAGCACTTAGTGCCACTATAATTACTTCTAATTATTTCTATTTATTTTTAAATCATTGCCCTATTTTGTGTTATGATTGAGAGTGTGTTCAGTTTTTATTTATTTATTTATATATTTTATTTTTTACAGCTCAGTAGGAGGAAATGCTCCTGAGATTCACACACTCCTGTCATCGCCGAGGAAGCCTTTAATGACAAGCCTTTTTAAAGCTGGGCTCATTTAGATCTTTGATTCACGCTCATGCTGGTTTGGGTGTTTTTCATCCCAACGATGCCCTCTTTCTCTTTCCGGGCTTGAGATCTGAGAGTGTGCCATGCCTCTGGAGGTCGATGCCTGGATCTTTTTGTTGTAGTTGTTAATTAATTACGTCCCTGAAGCCCTGCAGTGAGCCCTGGGCTATGTTAAGGCGTCCCCTCTTTTTACCTCCGGCTCTCTCTCTCTCTCTCTCTCTCTCTCTCTCACTCTCACTCATTTATGAATCTAAATATTTTTTTAAAAACTTTTAAGCTTACAAAAAAAAAAAAAAAACCATCCATACGGTGTGTGTACGATTCAAAGTCTCTGTATGGCTAAAGTCTAAAAGCATACATCAGCATGCTACTGAAGGAAGTGTGGCCTCTTTATAATGCACATGTAGATCTGCCAATTTTCACACATTTTGTGTCGGAACTCTGCATTTTAACATCAGAGTGCGTTGCGTATTTGTTATCACTCTAAAACATGCAAATGCGGAAGAGCAGTCTCCTTAGGTTATGTTTCGCGTCTGCTATACAAGTCCCTGTGATTGAGCTGTTGCTATAGAAACAATAACATTTGCCAGTTTTCTTTTCCTGATTCTGACTTCTGATTGATGATGGACAGATGGATGAATAGATAACCAAATGGATAGATGGGGCAGATGGATAGATGCTTGAGTAGATGAAAGTATGGAGGGACAGATGGATGAATGGATGGATGGATGGATGGATGGCCAGAAAACTGAATGGATAGATGGGGCAGGTGGATGAATTCACAGAAATGGGTGGCTGTTTGGATAGGTGGACAGATGGATTAACAATGCAAGGATAAATGGATGGATTAGGGTGGAGGGGTTGAATGTAGAAAAGATGGAAGGATGTACAGGTTGCCAGCTAGATGTGCAGTGATAGATGGATGGATAGATGGATGTATGAATGAATGAATGTAAGGTTGGAAATAAACAAAAATACAGAAAGTGGTTTAATCCAAGAAAAAAAATCATCAAGACAAATTTAAACTATATTTCTAATGAATCCTCTGTATTGTATTATGTGTGTGTGTGTGTGTGTGTGTGTGTGGGTGTGTGTGTGTGTGTGGTGAAAAACGCATTGCATATTCACTTCACCATCTCCAAACTCGAAACCACCATTCATTTTTCTCACATTGCTTGACTTTTATAATTATCGCTCTCAGAATCACAGGTACCGATGCTAAGATTTGCACTAAGTGTGAGCGCTCAAGCTAATGGAGGTAATAAACGTAATAGAGAGATCATGGCCATCTGGTGCCAGATGAGTGTTTTTTCACAAAGAGAGCTGGCACTGTAATAGTCTGACGTTCAGTTGACTGATGTTGTGGATTCTGGGTAAGAGCTGGAATTTAACACTTATACTAATAGTCTAAAGACATTGATAGAATACATTAAAGATAATAAATGTTTGGATTCGTTGGATGTAAAGACTTGAATCTTGGATGCACTGAAAAAATTTAACAAATGCATGAAAGCGTTTGATGAATGAATGTAAAATAACAGAATTTGACATGGGGAAGATACTTGCGAAATGAAAAACAAAAACAATCAATAGAATAAAAAAGTAGCAAAAATCGCGTTAACTCAACCATCCATCCATTCATCCATCCATCCATCCATTTTCTATACCGCTTATCCTACACAGAGTCGTGGGAGGAGACTGGAGCCTATCCCAGGGGACCAGGGGCGCAGGGCGGGGGGCACCCTTTACGGGGTGCCAACCCATTGCAGAGCACAATCACACACACACACACACACACACACACACACACACACACACACACACTGTTTGGAACAATTTGGAAATGAGAATCAGCCTACAATGTATGTCTTTGGACTGGGGGAGGAAACCAGAGGAAACCCCGAAACACAGGGTGAACGTGCACACAGGACAGAGGCGGGTATCAAACCGCAAGTGAAAACAGGAGTCATCATACTACGTATGTGGTAGAGATATGACAAAGACGTGACTCTAGTTACAGTGGAGGATTAGCTAATTTATTTGTCTCAATGCCCAAAGCTGTGGTATTTACTATAACATTAAAGACATACCATGACATTCAGAAAATAAAAAGAACCTGCAGTGTGGTATAATGTCAGTCATGGCTCTGTAGCTCTCGGATGAGGTTGAACTCACTGTTAATTTGTCGAGTCACTTGCCCCCGTGTTTTCTCATTTCTTCTCTAAATGACTACAAAAGCCAGAAGCTTATTGTTTGACATTTACATAGATGGAGAATTGGCTAGCTTTATAAATGATATGCTGTATTGCTATGTTTATGGCATTTGGTACACCCCCTTATCCAGAGTGACTTACAGAAGAGCTTGGAAGTCTCTATCAATAAATATTTCCTGATACTGGTTCACTAGGTCACAGACTAAGAATACCGGCAGTCTAAAAACTCTGTTGGAAGGTAATTTAGTAAAAATGCACACAGACAACTTAATACTTCAGGTAGAGATAGGTCTTTAGACATTGTTTGAAGACTCCTGGTGACACTGTGAGCTGTTTGGACATCTAGATGACATTTATTCCACCCCCTAGGTGTCAGAACAGAGAAGAGTCTTGATGCATTCCTTCCTTGTATCCTGAGAGACAGTGGGACCAGTCGAGCAGTGCTAGAGGATTGGAGGGTGAGGTAAGTGGGTGCTGGTTGTGGGTACCTTCCTTGTAAGTGTGTACCTTCTTTGTACCCTGAGAGACAGTGGGACCAGTCGAGTGGTGATAGAGGATTGGAGGGTGAGGTGAGTGGGTGCTGGTTGAGGGTAACTACCTTGTAAGTGGGTACCTTCCTTGTACCCTGAGAGATGGTGGGACCAGTCGAGCAGTGCTAGAGGATTTGAGGGTGAGGTAAGTGGGTGCAGGATGTGGGTACCTTCCTTGTAAGTGGGTACCTTCTTTGTACCCTGAGAGACAATGGGACCAGTCGAGCAATGCTAGAGGATTGGAGGGTGAGGTAAGTGGGTGCTGGATGTGGGTACCTTCCTTGTAAGTTGGTACCTTCCTTGTACCCTGAGAGATGGTGGGACCAGTCAAGCAGTGCTAGAGGATTGGATGGTGAGGTAAGTGGGTGCTGGTTGTGGGTACCTTCCTTGTAAGTGGGTACCTTCCTTGTACCCTGAGAGATGGTGGGACCGGTCAAGCAGTGCTAGAGGATCAAAGGGTGAGGTAAGTGGGTGCTAGTTGTGGGTACCTTCCTTGTAAGTGGGTACCTTCCTTGTACCCTGAGAGATGGTGGGACCGGTCAAGCAGTGCTAGAGGATCAAAGGGTGAGGTAAGTGGGTGCTGGTTGTGGGTACCTTCCTTGTAAGTGGGTACCTTCCTTGTACCTTGAGAGATGGTGGGACCAGTCAAGCAGTGCTAGAGGATTGGAGGGTGAGGTAAGTGAGTGCTGGTTGTGGGTACCTTCCGTGTAAGTGGGTACCTTCCGTGTAAGTGGGTACCTTCCTTGTACCCTGAGAGATGGACGGACCAGTCAAGCAGTGCTAGAGGATCAAAGGGTGAGGTAAGTGGGTGCTAGTTGTGGGTACCTTCCTTGTAAGTGGGTACCTTCCTTGTACCCTGAGAGATGGTGGGACCAGTCAAGCAGTGCTAGAGGATCAAAGGGTGAGGTAAGTGGGTGCTAGTTGTGGGTACCTTCCTTGTAAGTGGGTACCTTCCTTGTACCCTGAGAGATGGTGGGACCAGTCAAGCAGTGCTAGAGGATCAAAGGGTGAGGTAAGTGGGTGCTGGTTGTGGGTACCTTCCTTGTAAGTGGGTACCTTCCTTGTACCTTGAGAGATGGTGGGACCAGTCAAGCAGTGCTAGAGGATTGGAGGGTGAGGTAAGTGAGTGCTGGTTGTGGGTACCTTCCGTGTAAGTGGGTACCTTCCGTGTAAGTGGGTACCTTCCTTGTACCCTGAGAGATGGACGGACCAGTCAAGCAGTGCTAGAGGATCAAAGGGTGAGGTAAGTGGGTACTGGTTGTGGGTACCTTCCTTGTAAGTGGGTTCCTTCCTTGTACCCAGAGAAATAAATCGAGTATATGATGTGATTTCCCTAAAACTGCACTGGGATGTTTCACTGTGTGTATATTATGCTTGTCTGTGTTCACCATGTAAAATTCCACTTTCTGGTTTGAAACAGTTACTACTGTAGTGTTAGCAATGTCATCTGTGGACACGGCAAATGATCATTTTAATAAATATAACTTTTGACTTAAAGTATGGAAGCTCATATGATGAAGGTGAAAAGTTAGCAGAGAAGACAATTTCACTGAAAGAACCTTGAACAGGAATATACAAATCGTTGTGAGCTAGCTATCTCGTGGGCTATAAAGTGAGTGTGGCTTCTTCTGCAGTAAGATAGCTACGATAAATCATGTCAGATATTTTTTCACCTTTAATGTGCAATTGCAAAGTATACAAATAAAGTGAAAAACAATCAACATTTTATACGGGTAAGTTTTTGTCTTGTTCTGATGTAAATTTTGGAGGGATATCCTGTTCTTGGTGATGTCAATGTAGTGTTCCATTTTCTCGATTTCTTGATGATGATGGCCATTATGGTATTCCATGGTACATCTAATGTTTTGGAAATTCTTTTATACCCCTTTCCTGATTGATTCCTTTCAACAAGTGAGATACATGCTTTGTAAACTGTTTTCAGACCATGGCTTCAGCAGTCAAATGAAAAATGTGTCTGTGTGTGTGTGTGTGTGTGTGTGTGTGTGTGTGTGTGTGTGTGTGTGTTGTCCTTATTACAAACCTGCTTGAACTGAACTGCATAGCGGTGACTACTGAAAATAGCATCTGTTGTTTGACGTGTCTGTGTATTTATCAGCAGAGCCCCTGATGCTGATCTAAGGTGTGTTAGTTAAATGAGTCTCGATCTGTGCTCTTTCTGCCCAATTACCCCTTTAATGACGGCAGCAAACATTTCCATTCAGAGAAAAATTGTGAAAATAGTACTGAATTACACACATGCGCGCACACACACACACACAGACACACACAGACACACACACTGCTGTAAGCAATATTACTCTCACAAACACTTTCATGAATTTGTTTTTGTTGTTGTGTTTTTGAACCAACACGTGAGTTTTTGTGCATGAAAAGTGACAAAATGACAAAAGTGTGAATGGTGCAGTCCGCAACTCGTCTTCTTCAAATGGTCTTTTTTTCCCTTTAACAAGCCTTTAGAAAATGATTTTTTTTAATCCCAAAAAAAAAAAAAAAAAAAAACGTTTTTCAACACCAACCGAATGAATACAGGGTAGATAGAGGAATGAATAAAGAACATGAATTGTAGTCTATTGTTTTTCTACAAGCTTTTCTGTCTTCAGTTGAAAATGTATTTGTTCAATAAAATGTAAAATAACATGTACTGGGGTGTCTTGGGCCCGTTATTGCTCCATTTCTAAGTGTGAATTGAAACTGCATTGCTCTAAAAAATGATTTTTTCATAGAATTTTTGTACCACAGACTTTATTTATTCATGTACAGTAATTGTTTTCTTTGTTGTGAAATCCAGTTTAAAAAACAAAACAAAACAAAAAAAACAAACAAACAAAAAATTTCAGTTCCAGTTCACAATAAAAAAAAACCTTTATGGAACAAATATACCTTCATCTTACTGTCAACTGCAACTGCACCGCTCTCTACAAAATAAACAATACATTCTGAAATAAATAAATAAATAAATAATAAATAACTCAATCAATAAACAAACAAATAGATAAAAACAGCTTCAATTTACTGTGAACTGAAACTGAATTGTTTGCAAACAGCCCCCCTCCCAATGAATATCACAGAATAACAAAACAAACAAACAGTAAATCAATAAATAAATAAATAACTACTGCTGTACATCTGTTTTAGTGTAAACTGAAACTGAATTGTTCTACAAAAAACACCTGGAACATGAAACAAACAAACAAATAGCTGTACCCTCATTTTACTGTGAACTGAAACAGATTTATTGTAAAAGAAAATGGATTTCACTGAACAACCAAACAAGCAAACAAACAAACCAACAGATAAATAAATAAATACATATCTGTTTTTTACTGTGAACTGAAACGGAATTGTTCACAGAATATCTGAACAAACAAAGAAAGAAATAAATATTTGTAGCCCCATATTATTGTGAACTGAAACTGATTTTTTTTAAACTGGATTTGACTGAACAAACAAACAAACAAACAAACAAACAAATAAAACAAAAAAATTACTGAGCATAAACAAATAAAATCTGTGGTACAATTTTTTTTTCTAAACTGAAACTGAATTTTTCTACAAAAAAAACCCAGATTTTACTAAACAAACAACAAAAAAACAGACAAACAATCAAATAAATAAATAGCTGTTGCCCCATTTTAGTGCAAACTTAAACAAACTTGTTCTATAAAACAACAACTGAATTTCACTGGACAAA
Source organism: Noturus placidus (assembly GCA_022414735.1). Taxonomy (NCBI): domain Eukaryota; kingdom Metazoa; phylum Chordata; class Actinopteri; order Siluriformes; family Ictaluridae; genus Noturus; species Noturus placidus. Next base: position 38,137 of record JAFFST010052812.1, read on the forward strand.
AGAAACAAATAAACAAACAAACAAAATAAATAAATAGTTGTAGTCCCATTTTTTGTGTTAAATGAAACTAAATTGCTTTAAAAAAATTGAATTTCACTGAACAAACAAACAAAAAAACAAATAATTAAGAGTCATACTTCCATTTTAATGCGAACTGAAACGAAATTGTTCTAATACATTGGATTTCACTGAGCAAATAAATAAATAAATAAATAAATAAATAAATAAATAACACTTGTACTTCCATTGTAGTGTAAAAAGAGATTTAAATGAAATCAAACTTGTCCACGAATTCGACAGATTTATTATATGACTATTTGAATGAATTATCATTGTGATTATAATTTGTATCATTATTTTTTTAATATAATCCTCTAATAATCTTCCAAACATCAGCTGGTATTATTTTCCTATTTCCCCCACCTGATCGTCCTTTGTTGTTGTCGATATACAATGTTGCCTCGGCACAAAGTTCATCTCATTCATGAGGCGAGTCTATTTACACCCACCACTGAGCCTCTATAGTTCAACCTGCTGATAAAAGACTTGACTTCAGAGGTGTTGGACAGCCGGGGGGTTTCTGACCTCTGATTACACACTCAGCCACACACTCCTCTAAAATCACCGGCTTGACCAGCCGGGATCGGAGTGCACGGCGTGTGCGGAATAATGGCAATAAAACACTAATTGCAGGTCAAGACCCTTTTGAAGAAAACACCTGAGTGTTTAGTTACATCACAACCTAATGAGTGAGCACACACACACACACACACACACTCACACACACACTCACTAAACACTTCCTACATGGATGTAGGAATTCCTCTGCAGTAGATCAGAATTCATGGCTGCTAAATCAAAGAAATACAACTAACAACCGTCCCAGTGGTCATTTGTCTCCCGCTGAGGTTTAGGCCCTGCTTAATTAGCTCTTAATTACATTCTGCACAACAAACAACCCAAGCAGCTGCGTAAAATGGAGCTGAACATTAACGTTAGTGCACCTAAACTCTCACCACATGTTAAAGGAAAGCTTGAAATAAAAACTGTCTGGGAAAATTGCCACGTCATTGCAATAGAGCAGAAGGCAATCTGCAAAGGTGGCCACGAAAGGTCGCGTCGAAATGCCACGAGAGCACAGAAAATTGAGGATGACCCTATAAAACCCTGGGAAAATCCACCTGTCTACATGATTGCTAGAATAAAATCAAGCAAGACATCATTGCTTTAAGGAAAATATACGCTACAGGTTGATTTACATAAGAGGAAAAGCTTTAATAAAAAGCTCCGTTCTTAAGTACTTACTTGTAGCCATAATAGCTTTGGCTTTATTTTAGGAAGAAGAAAAAAAAATCCAGTTTTCTGTCAGCTGCACTTGTATTACGATAGAATTTTTAACAAAAAAAAAAAAAAAAAAGGGTATTAAATGCTAATACGCTGTCATCCATGTCTCCATAATCCATTATGCCTCCAAATATTTGTAATAAAACTTAATGTCTATGCAATTTGGAGTAAAGCTAAAGACGTGATCTATATTCTTTCCAAATGGATAATAATTTCGAAAGGGTTCATACCTGGATCAGGAAAAGAGGAAACGCACAATGTGATGTGTGTGCATTAGCGAGTCTACATTAGTGCTGATAAAATAGAACTTGACAGATTTATATCCCTGCCTTGGTCTTAGGTTGACTTGCTTGATAGCTGTTGTTTAAATAACAAACCTTATTTAAATTTGCATGCTTATCTGTGTCTGGAAATCTTTTCCAAATCACTAATTGTGGAACTTGTTGCACTCATTAATTTTAAATTTGATTGTGAGCCTCAATCCTAAATACAGGATTATATAATATATATATATATATATAATCCTGTATTTAGGATTGATATATAAAGTATGTAATAAAAAAGCAGAGAGCATGCTCCACCCATCCTCTACTCCTTTATCACAGTCACATGGAGCCTGGAGCCTATCCCAGGAAGCATCGGGCACAAGGCACAAGGGTGCCAGTCCATCACAGGGCACAATCACATACACACTCACACACCCATTCATACACTACGGACACTTTAGACACGCCAATCAGCCTACTAACGTGCTAACCACTAAGCCATCCATCCATCCATCCATCCATCTTCAACCGCATACTCCTTTTCAGGGTCACGGGGGAACCTGGAGCCTATCCCAGGGAGCATCGGGCACAAGGCGCGGTACACCCTGGACAGGGTGCCAGTCCATCGCAGGGGACAATCCACCGTGCGAAAATAATCAATGTGTCACGAGTGGGTCGTAAAGGAGGTTAGAATGGATGCAAGTGCATATAATAGCTTTTAATAATAGAGACAGGCAGAAAAATCCAAATCATGAGACAATAGCATGGTCAAAAACATACAATGGGTCAGGCGATCAGAATAAACTGGGCAAGGCAAGAATCAAGAATGAGGAATCAAGAAACAAGATCAAAGACCATGAAAGATAATGAAGAACAGGGTACAAACGTTTGGTACGGTGATAACACTCAATACTTCACAAAGTCATTGTGTTTTAACAGACTCTTTATACTGTGGTTGTGAGTGCTGTGCATTTGAGAGTGAATGTGGGTTTTCTGAGAATTGCAGTCCATGGCAGCCATGTTTGTAGGCTGCAGTGCAGGATGGGAAATTGACCAATAACCGTGGATTTTGTTTCCATTATAGCAACATTTATACCACTAATTTGCCAATGTTTACTGTCCGTACAGTTTTTTTTTTTTTTTTTTTTTTTTTTGTGATTGATCACAAAAACTTGATATCAAGTTTTAATATTTGATTTTGCAGTGAAAAAAAAAATACATTTGGGATGCAACTTCTTGTGTTTTCTTTTCCAGAAAACTATTGAATTGGCAAAATCACAATTGCATGAAAGTGTTTTGCCCTGTCTTTCACATTCATGGCATTTG